>WNWK01000315.1:0-67500 GCA_009830355.1 Cherax destructor
GGGAAATCGACCTGACGACACTGGAGGACAGGAGAGATAGGGGGGGCATGATAACAACATATAAGATACTGAGAGGAATTGACAAGGTGGACAGAGACAGAATGTTCCAGAGATGGGACACAGCAACAAGGGGACACAGTTGAAAGTTTAAGACTCAGATGAATCACAGAGATGTTAGGAAGTATTTCTTCAGTCACAGAGTGGTCGGGAAGTGGAATAGTTTAGGAAGCGATGTAGTGGAGGCAGGCTCCATACATAGCTTTAAGAAGAGGTATGATAAAGCTCATGGCGCAGGGAGAGTGACCCAGTAGCGGCCAGTGAAGATGCGGGGCCAGGAGCTATGACTCGACCCCTGCAACCACAACTAGGTGAGCACACACACACACCATCCCATTCTCTTCAGAGACCCCCTGCTAATGAGACCACACATTATTTTTTACACTCACCACAAGACAGTGTACTCGTTTCACCATCTTTCGCCAGGTAAGACAAAGAGGCACGACACCTGTCCCCGCCTCACTGAACGAAACATCGCCTCCCTGAACGAAACACTGCGTTAAACTAAAATCTCTCTCCCACTTTACTAACCTTCTTCCGTGTTTGTATTTTTGCTTCCCCTTTGTCAGATAATTGATAACTTCAACGCATTTACTGTCAGTCATACACCGAGTGTTGTATATCTGCCAGTGTATATACACGATGCTGTATATCTGCCAGTGTATATACACCGAGTGTTGTATATCTGCCAGTGTATATACACGAGTGCTGTATATCTGCCAGTGTATATACACGAGTGTTGTATATCTGTCAGTGTATATACACCGAGTGTTGTATATCTGCCAGTGTATATACACCGAGTGTTGTATACCTGCCAGTGTATATACACCGAGTGCTGTATATCTGCCAGTGTATATACACCGAGTGTTGTATATCTGTCAGTGTATATACACCGAGTGTTGTATATCTGCCAGTGTATATACACCGAGTGTTGTATACCTCCCAGTGTATATACACCGAGTGTTGTATATCTGCCAGTGTATATACACCGAGTGTTGTATACCTGCCAGTGTATATACACCGAGTGTTGTATATCTGCCAGTGTATATACACCGAGTGTTGTATATCTGCCAGTGTATATCACCGAGTGTTGTATATCTGTCAGTGTATATACACCGAGTGTTGTATATCTGCCAGTGTATATACATCGAGTGTTGTATATCTGCCAGTGTATATACACCGAGTGCTGTATACCTGCCAGTGTATATACACCGAGTGTTGTATACCTGCCAGTGTATATACACCGAGTGTTGTATATCTGCCAGTGTATATACATTGAGTGCTGTATACCTGCCAGTGTATATACACCGAGTGCTGTATATCTGCCAGTGTATATACACCGAGTGCTGTATATCTGCCAGTGTATATTCACCGATAGGGTGTATCTCCCAGTGTATATTAATCGAAATATGTAGTGCATGTCAGTATATACAGAGATGTATATACCTCAGAGTATATACATTGGAGAGTAATGTATTTTCACCGTAATTGAAGTCTAAATGTTGTGCTATAATTAGTGTCACGTATATATTTTATTATTATTATTATTATTATTATTATTATTGTTGTTACTGTTCCTCTTATAATAATAATTATTATTATTATTATTACTATTATTATTATTATTATCTATTATTATTATTATTTTTATTCGCTTACTAAAAGTAATAATAATAATAATAATAATAATAATAATAATAATAATAATAATAATAATAATAATAATAATAATAATAATAATAATAATAATAATAAATCTCTACTACTCCAGAACTCGCAAAAGAAAAACCAGTGCGCTCAACTGGTAAACAAATGAAGATCTGGAAAAATAAAGGAGTAGAAAGGTTTTTTGAAACTGCATCCAGATGAATCCCCTCTCAGCATCTCGCTAATCCGATCAGCGCTAAGCGAACTGTGTGATTCAGCGTCCTTAGGGAATTTACAAAAACTCTTCCGAGTTAGCATTTCGCTTCTGGCATACGAGAACGCGTACGAATCCGGCTGTGAATCCGCGAACGACAGCCCACCATCCGGATATGTAAACACTGAGGCTGTGCAGAGATAGGTTAATTGCAGAGTTTAAAATAAAGAGATATATAGGCAATTATATTTTTCTCTCTCTCTCTCTCTTTATTCCTTCTTCCGTCTTCCTTTTCCCCAGGGCAAATGAGGGGAAATGAGAAGGGTATCGACTTGGGATATGAAGTTGGGATGATTGTTGCTGGCAAAGATGTCAACGTAAAAGGGGTTGATACCACCCGGTGCTAGCAACACTGCCTCTCATAATGCTTCATATTGTCTAAGGTGTTTAGGAGAGAGAGAGAGAGAGAGAGAGAGAGAAAGAGAGAGAGAGAGAGAGAAGAGAGAGAGAGAGAGAGAGGAGAGAGAGAGAGGGAAAGTATTTAATTCCTCTTTTCAGCACAGTACGTTCTTTTCCTCTCATTTGGCCCTGGAGTGAGAAATAAGAGGGTGGGGTGTAGGGGTGAGGAGGGGGAAAGGGAGTAAGAGGACAATCACATCTGCCGCACTTAAGTAAAGTAGACTAAAGCAGATCTATCAGCCCACACACACACATACACACACACACACACACACACACACACCCAAGGAAGAGGTGGGGCCAGGAGCTGTGAATCGACCCTTGGAACCACAAATTGGTGAGTACACCAGGTTCTCCTATGTCCCCTCGTCCAGGTTGTTGTATCTCCCCTGGTCCAGGTCCTGTGTGTCCTGGTTCAGGTCCCTGTGTGTCTCCTGGTCCAGGTCCCCTGTGGTCCCCCAGACCTGGTCCCTGTGTGTCCCTGGTCCAGGTCGCTGTTGTCCCCTGGTCCATACCCTGTTAGTGGTATGGATTGTTTTCTGTTAGTGGTCTGGATTGTGAAGGACTTGCCTACCATGGCAACAGGCCTGCTGCAGTGTTCTCCTTTCTTATGTTCTTAGATCCCTGTGTGTCCCATGGTCCAGGTCCCTGTGGTCGCATGGTCCAGGTCAGACGTGTTCCTGGTCCAGGTCCCTGTGTCCATGGTCCAGGTCTTGACTGTGTTCCTGGTCCAGGTCCCTGTGGCCCGGTCCAGGTTTGACTTGTTCCCGACTGAATCGCACAAGAAATCTGATAAAACTAAAATCTTGGACGAGGAAGAATTGGAAATATAATCCAATCAGTTTCAGGGAGTTTCAATGCGGAGAAAATAAAGCAAAAAATGTTTAGGAAGAAATGATCTGAGGAGATAATGCATTCCAAAAAAAAAAAAATGATTTTGTGGAGATCCGGTGGGGATGAAAGTACTTAGGTATATATAATACGTAGATGGAAACTAATTGTTTATATTTGATGATATGGGACAAAAAAGCCACAAAATCAAGAAGACTGAATAAGACACAGCCTTGAATAAGACAGACCCTTTAATAAGACAGACCCTTTAATAAGACAGACCCTTTAATAAGACAGACCATTGAATAAAACAGACCCTTTAATAAGACAGACCCTTGAATAAGACAGACCCTTTAATAAGACAGACCCTTGAATAAGACAGACCCTTGAATAAGACAGGCCCTTTAATAAGACACACCCTTGAATAAGACACACCCTTTAATAAGACACCCTTGAATAAGACACACCCTTTAAAAAGACAGACCCTATAATAAGACACACCCTTTAATAAGACACACCCTTGAATAAGACACACCCTTTAATAAGACACACCCTTTAATAAGACACACCCTTTAATGAGACACACCTTGAATAAGACACACCCTTTAATAAGACAGACCCTTTAATAAGACACACCTTGAATAAGACACACCCTTTAATAAGACACCCTTGAATAAGACACACCCTTTAAAAAGACAGACCCTATGATAAGACACACCCTATAATAAGACACACCCTTGAATAAGACACACCCTTTAATAAGACAGACCCTTTAATAAGACACACCCTTTAATAAGACACACCCTTGAATAAGACACACCCTTTAATAAGACAGACCCTTTAATAAGACACACCCTTTAATAAGACAGACCCTTTAATAAGACACACCCTTTAATAAGACACACCCTTTAATAAGACAGACCCTTTAATAAGACACACCCTTTAATAAGACAGACCCTTTAATAAGACACACCCTTTAATAAGACACACCCTTGAATAAGACACACCCTTTAATAAGACAGACCCTTTAATAAGACACACCCTTTAATGAGACAGACTCAGGTCTCACTTGAAACCCTGCATTATATTGCTAATGCATCGAATTTTGGTAAATTACAAAAAATGCAACACTTGCTCACTATCCCATGAAACCTGCTTTAAATCTCCCCTCCCTCCCTCCCCCATCCCACATGCCCAGCTCACAAAACACTCCCCTCCCTCCCTCCCCCATCCCACATGCCCAGCTCACAAAACACTCCCCTCCCTCCCTCCCCCATCCCACATGCCCAGCTCACAAAACACTCCCCTCCCTCCCACCCCACCCCAAATGCCCAGCTCACAAAACACTCACCACTCCATCCAGTAAGCTCACACCCAGCTCTTCACATCTCCCCCATATATTGAAAGCTCACCCGGACCATACCATCCATTTACAACCTCACCAACCACCTCTACTCTCTGTCTGTATCACACACACACACACACGTAGCGGCCAGTGAAGAGACGGGGCCAGGAGCTATGAATCGACCCCTGCAACCACAACTAGGTGAGTACAACTAGGTGAGTACACGGTATTCACAAATATTTTCAATAATTCCCGTTTTCCTTCATGTGTCTCGTTTTCTTTAAGGACAATCGTTTTCTTTCGCAATTTATATAAAACAAGTACACAAGTTTTTTTTTACGACAAACATCCAAAAACATTTCTAAGAAAACTGTTTTTTCTTCTCTTTCTTCTATCTTCTTTCATTAATTTTCCCCATTTAAGAAATAAAACACAGAAAATGTAGAGATAAATAATGTTGTATCGAATTTGGTCTCGTGTTTAGCGAGACTCAATCTCGCGTTTAACGAGACTCGATCTCGTGTTTAACGAGACTCGATCTCGTGTTTAACAAGACTTAATCTCGCGTTTAACGAGACTCGATCTCGCGATTAATGAGACTCGATCTCGTGTTTAACGAGACACGATCTTCCGTTGAAAACACTATGTGATGGGTAGACAGGAAGAGAATAAGGTGGTGGGTAGACAGGAAGAGAATAAGGTTGTGGGTAGACAGGAAGAGAATAAGGTTGTGGGTAGACAGGAAGAGAATAAGGTGGTGGGTAGACAGGAAGAGAATAAGGTGGTGGGTAGACAGGAAGAGAATAAGGTTGTTGGTAGACAGGAAGAGAATAAGGTGGTGGGTAGACAGAAAGAGAATAAGGTGGTGGGTAGACAGGAAGAGAATAAGGTGGTGGGTAGACAGGAAGAGAATAAGGTGGTGGGTAGACAGGAAGAGAATAAGGTGGTGGGTAGACAGGAAGAGAATAAGGTTGTGGGTAGACAGGAAGAGAATAAGGTTGTGGGTAGACAGGAAGAGGAATAAAAGGCTAAGTGCGTTTTGTCTCTATCTCTCTCTTTTTTTTTACACAGGGTTTGACAAGGTTAGGTTAAGGATTCCTAACTTTATTGACAAGTTATTTACAAGTTAAAGTTCCTAACTTTATTGACAAGTTATTTACAAGTTAAAGTTCCTAACTTTATTGACAAGTTATTTACAAGTTAAAGTTCCTAACTTTATTGACAAGTTATTTACAAGTTAAAGTTCCTAACTTTATTGACAAGTTATTTACAAGTTAAAGTTCCTAACTTTATTGACAAGTTATTTACAAGTTAAAGTTCCTAACTTTATTGACAAGTTATTTACAAGTTAAAGTTCCTAACTTTATTGACAAGTTATTTACAAGTTAAAGTTCCTAACTTTATTGACAAGTTATTTACAAGTTAAAGTTCCTAACTTTATTGACAAGTTATTTACAAGTTAAAGTTCCTAACTTTATTGACAAGCTATTTACAAGTTAAAGTTCCTAACTTTATTGACAAGTTAAGAGCTGTTACATACATCAGATAATTTGAAAACATTTTTATTGTTATGAAACATACAAGTAGGGAACAGGATAAATGATCTCAGATGAAGTGATGTTCTGGAGAAGGGCACAGCCAGAGTGAAGTTGCTGCTGGCTGCCCGTCTTGTGGTATAGTAGCTTGTTTCTCTCTGTCCTCGAAGTGGAGCCAAGTGTGGTACTTTGACAATGTTGGCCTTGTACATAACAGTAAGGACACCCACATCCCTCCTGTGTTGAAGGCTCTGCTGAAATGACAGATCTATCCAGGATGGTCCAGGCGAGAGATGAGACGTCTTGCTCTGTTCTCTACTCTGTCAAGCAGTCGCAGATGAGAGGAGGGGGGGGGGCAAGGAAACCAAGAAAGTGGAGCATACTCAAGGTGTGAGCGTACTTGTGCCTCATACAGAATCTTGCAACCCCTACTGCCAAGCAGTAGGGGTTATAGGTGGTAGGATGTCTCTTATACCTTCGCCATGCCTTGTACTTAGCAGTAGCAGCCTCTCTACAACGAAAGCCAAACCAAGGCTGATCTGTAGGCTTCGTCACGTACTGCCGGTGAGGGATGTGTTCTTGTTGTAGATTAAGGATATGTCCAGTGAAGGCTTTCACTTGGTTGTCAACATCCCCTTGGAGAAGAGCATTCCAATCCGTGGTGGTGGAGCTCAGAGCAAAGGGCTGGCCAATTACCCCTTTCCCATAGCCAGGTTGTGCCTGTGGACTCCTCACCTCGTTCTGTTGGGATCTTAAGTGTGGTAAAAACAGCCTTGGAATCAGACGACCCAACATAGCCGAGGGGTTGACAAGTGACTATACCTACTGCCAGGTCACTCACTACTGGGTCAAGGGAGGAGCCAGAGATGTGAGTAGAGAAATCAACAAAGTTTCTCATGTCAAACACTGCAAGAAGGTCATCAAAGTCCCTCTGTATAAGATGTTGGTGGAGGTCAACAACAATTATGATATGTTGACAGTTGTGTTGGAGCAGAATGGAGTCAACATTTTCCATCAGGAAGTTGATGGGGTGTGCATGTTGCCACTGAGGTTTGTACATTGCACATACTAGTACACAGGTACTAGTGTTTATGCACAGCTTGAAGAACATCACTTCAAGATGAGTAGGGATGGCAACATCAATGTGCTGGTCATGTACACTTTTAGAGAAGCACACAGCAACACCTCCTCCTTGCCCTTGCCTGTCTCTTCTCATCTCTCTCTCTCTCTCTCTCTCTCTCTCTCTCTCTCTCTCTCTCTCTCTCTCTCTCTCTCTCTCTCTCTCTCTCTCTCTCTCTCTCTCTCTCTCCGTAGCCTCCTACACAACCTGACCTTGGTAAGCTTGACCTAGTACACACAGAATGTTCCTCTCATCCTTCCTTCCTCTCTCTCTCTCTCTCTCTCTCTCATCTTTATCTAACTATTCCCTCTCCCTAGTTTATCCTCCCTTCTTCTTTCGTCTTTACCCAGGCGTTGCCTTCGTTTAACCTTCCTTGGTTCTACCCACCCGTTGCCTCTACCTCGTTCATCCATCCCTTCCTCTCTTAATTTATCATTCTTCCCCTTTCCCCCTCCATTCCCCCTCAAATTACACGTTTCTCTCTCTCCCTCTCCACACTTTTCACTCTCCTACTCTTCACTCGCAGATTTATGAGTGCAATTTTTTTTGCACGCGCGTGTCTATAATACAGTCACTTTTGTTTTGCTTTGATCTACTCTACGCACTTGTGAACGCACAGAGAAAATCCAAAAACACATTTTTTTTATATATATATATTTAAAATCCCTTTCCATTTCGGCTAAAATATCCCCACACACACAAAAAAATGTAGTTCATATAAATACTAATGCTTTTAAAACCTTTTTTTCCGAAAAAAAGTGGAAAAAATATATTTGAGTTGAGTGACACACACACACACACACACACACACACACACACACACACACACACACACAGTCAAAGGGATGTTAGGAAGTATTTCTTCAGCCATAGAGTAGTCAGCAAGTGGAATAGTCTAGCAAGTGATGTAGTGGAGGCAGGAACCATACATAGGTTTAAGACGAGGTATGATGAAGCTCATGGAGCAGGGAGAGAGAGAGGACCTAGTAGCGTTCAGTGAAGAGGCGGGGCCAGGAGCTGAGTCTCGACTCCTGCAACAACCACAATTAGGTGAGTACACACACACGACTGTATGTGTGTGTGCCAGAGTTGTAAGTTACCTGTGACGGGTCTCCAGAGTCTTGCTGCCCTCCTCTGTATATATATATATATATATATATATATATATATATATATATATATATATATATATATATATATATATATATATATATATATATATATAGGAAGGGAGGATAGATGAATGTTTGAGCAACATGTTACTCCAGACATCACACAAAAGCATGGCCCTGGGCGGTTGAAATTTTGGTTGGAAAGACATGTTTTAATATCAGAGCTGCTGGAACTTCAGCTCTGCAGCACTGAGCTCCAGTGTTCCTTCAGTGTGCTCCAGTGCTCCTTCAGTGTGCTCCAGTCCTCCTTCCTTCAGTGTGCTCCAGTGTTCCTTCCTTCAGTGTGCTCCAGTACTCCTTCAGTGTGCTCCAGTGCTCCTTCAGTGTGCTCCAGTGCTCCTTCAGTGTGCTCCAGTCCTCCTTCCTTCAGTGTGCTCCAGTTTTCCTTCCTTCAGTGTGCTCCAGTGCTCCTTCAGTGTGCTCCAGTGCTTCTGCTGGAGTTATCGTCCTCAACATTGACAGATATTCACTCGTCACTCGTGTGAGCGTGTGTACACAAGTCACTCGTGTGAGCGTGTGTACACAAGTCACTCGTGTGAGCGTGTGTACACAAGTCACTCGTGTGAGCGTGTGTACACAAGTCACTCGTGTGAGCGTGTGTACACACGTCACTCGTGTGAGCGTGTGTACACAAGTCACTCGTGTGAGCGTGTGTACACAAGTCACTCGTGTGAGCGTGTACACAAGTCACTCGTGTGAGCGTGTGTACACAAGTCACTCGTGTGAGCGTGTGTACACACGTCACTCGTGTGAGCGTGTACACAAGTCACTCGTGTGAGCGTGTGTACACAAGTCACTCGTGTGAGCGTGTGTACACAAGTCACTCGTGTGAGCGTGTGTACACAAGTCACTCGTGTGAGCGTGTGACACAAGTCACTCGTGTGAGCGTGTGTACACAAGTCACTCGTGTGAGCGTGTGTACACAAGTCACTCGTGTGAGCGTGTGTACACAAGTCACTCGTGTGAGCGTGTGTACACAAGTCACTCGTGGGAGCGTGTGTACACAAGTCACTCGTGTGAGCGTGTGTACACAAGTCACTCGTGTGAGCGTGTGTACACGTCACTCGTGTGAGCGTGTGTACACAAGTCACTCGTGTGAGCGTGTGTACACAAGTCACTCGTGTGAGCGTGTGTACACAAGTCACTCGTGTGAGCGTGTGTACACAAGTCACTCGTGTGAGCGTGTGTACACAAGTCACTCGTGTGAGCGTGTGTACACACGTCACTCGTGTGAGCGTTTGTACACAAGTCACTCGTGTGAGCGTGTGTACACAAGTCACTCGTGTGAGCGTGTGTACACAAGTCACTCCTGTGAGCGTGTGTACACAAGTCACTCGTGTGAGCGTGTGTACACAAGTCACTCCTGTGAGCGTGTGTACACAAGTCACTCGTGTGAGCGTGTGTACACAAGTCACTCGTGTGAGCGTGTCTCCTGGAACCTGGCAACAACGGTTGTTCGTAGATCTACATAAAAAAACGATATAGGTTGAAGAACATGGTTTCACATAAGACAACAGCGTTTCGCTCTATGTAAAGCTTTATCAAGTAAAAGCTTTACACAGATCGAAACGTTCTACCATTAAGAGCCTCTCACTTTCTCTGGTAATCAAGATAGAAAACACTCTTCCTCTGAGAAGAGCCACGTCTCGAGACGTCGTTTCGCCCAGTCCTGAAAAAAATCCACTGCTTTGCATCATTAGCTACCTAACCAAACGAGTCGACCAATCGCGAGACTCCTTGCATTACCATCCAATCCGGAGGCTCCTCTCTGCCTCCCGGATGACCGAATCGACCAGTCGCCAGGCTCGTTGCACTTCCCATCCAGTCTGGAAGTTACTGACAGGATTTCAGCCAATCAGGCGGCTCATGGCAAGCCATTTGGACAGCCACGTGTCAACCCGCCCGTCTTCCTGACGTACCATTCCCGCGTAAATAATTAACGATGGTCCTTCCACGAGAATGACAAGGCAATCTGAGAGTATAATTGCTATTGTGCTATATCAAGACAGGCGGAAAGAACATAAATTGTTGAAAGAGAGGGAGAGAGAAAGAGAGAGAGAGACAGAGAATAAAATCTCTTAGCTTGTCAATAAAATAGAGCAGCTCTTAACCTAATCCTGTGAAAACCCTTTGGTAAATAGAGGTAAATAAAAAGATAGATAGATAGACAGATAAATAGCCAGTTAGATAGATAAATAGATAGAGAAAGAGAAAAGAGAGCAGGATCGTTTCAATGGATTTACAACTTAGAATTATGGAAGTAACTTGGCAGCCTACCATAACGATATCAATAAATCAGAATAGCTATTGTGTGAGAGACAATGAGAGAGAGAGAGAAGGGAGGAGGAAGGTAAGGGGAAGGGAGGGGAAAGAGAAAGGAAAGCTGGAAAGGGAGAGAATAGAACCAAGTCAAAGTGAAAGGTGGAAAAAGAGGACGGACTATGTATATTTTATTTAAGAAAAATGCGCTAAACCCCATTTGAGTCACGCACATAGGAAATTTTTAACGAATGGGCAAATATCCCAGCTATTTATAACAAGAAAATGATGGGCTTCTCTCCAATGGAATCCTTCCTAAAAAAAAATGTAGAGACGAATTAGATTTGTGGTGGAAGACAGAGTGAGAAAGTAAGAGCGAGAGAGTAAGAGTATGAGAGATTAAGAGTGAGAGAGAGAGAGAGAGAGAGAGAGAGAGAGAGAGAGAGAGAGAGAGAGAGAGAGAGAGAGAGAGAAGAAGAGGTGAAGTGAGACTCGGAGAAAGGCACTCAGAGGTGTATGACCTCTTGATAAAACGCATTGCTTTATATGTCTTTATAAAGAGCCAGACTTTACACTAAGCAAATTTTATTTCTTTGCAAGTTTACAGATTTCATCGTGAGGGTTCACAGTGAGGGTTCACAGTGAGGGTTCACACTGAGGTTTCACAGTGAGGTTTCACAGTGAAGTTTCACAGTGAGGTTTCACAGTGAGGGTTCACAGTGAGGTTTCACAATGAGGGTTCACAGTGAGGTTTCACAATGAGGGTTCACAGTGAGGTTTCACAGTGAGGTTTCACAGTAAGGTTTCACAGTGAGGTTTCACAGTAAGGTTTCATAGTGAGGTTTCACAGTGAAGTTTCACAGTGAGGTTTCACAGTGAGGTTTCACAGTAAGGTTTCACAGTGAGGGGTCACACTGAGGGTTCACAGTGAGGTTTCACACTGAGGGCTTACAGTGAGGTTCACAGTGAGGTTTCACACTGAGGGTTTACAGTGAGGTTTACAGTGAGGTTTCACAGTGAGGTTTCACACTGAGGGTTTACACTGAGGTTTCACAGTGAGGTTTCACAGTGAGGTTTCACATTGAGGTTTCACAGTGAGGTTTCACAGTTAGGTTTCACACTAAGGTTTCACAGTAAAATTTCACAGTGAGGTTTCACACTAAGGTTACACAGTGAGGTTTCACACTGAGGTTTCACACTAAGGTTTCACAGTGAGGTTTCACACTAAGGTTTCACAGTGAGGTTTCACACTGAGGTTTCACACTGAGGTTTCACACTGAGGATTCACATTGAGGTTCCACAGTGAAGTATCACACCCTCTTCTCGCAAACATTCTTACCGTGCTCTACCAAACATTTTTTTTACCGTGTTCTACCAAACATTCTTAACCTGCTCTACCAAACATTCTTACCGTGCTCTACCAAACATTCTTACCGTGCTCTACCAAACACCATTACCGTGCTCTACCAAACATTCTTACCGTGCTATACCAAACACTCTCACCGTGCTCTACCAAACATTCTTACAGTGCTCTACCAAACACTCTTACCGTGCTCTACCAAACATTCTTACAGTGCTCTACCAAACACTCTTACAGTGCTCTACCAAACATTCTTACCGTGCTCTACCAAACACTCTTACCGTGCTCTACCAAACATTCTTACCATGCTCTACCAAACACTCTTACCGTGCTCTACCAAACATTCTCACCGTGCTCTACCACTCTTACAGTGCTCTACCAAACATTCTTACCGTGCTCTACCAAACACTCTTACAGTGCTCTACCAAACATTCTTACCGTGCTCTACCAAACAATCAAAACGTGCTCTACCAAACATTCTCACCGTGCTCTACCAAACACTCTTACCGTGCTCTCCCAAACATTCTTACCGTGCTCTACCAAACACTCTTACCGTGCTCTACCAAACATTCTTACCATGCTCTACCAAACACTCTTACCGTGCTCTACCAAACATTCTTTCCCTGGTCTTCCAGTCTAACAAGAGCGGGGGAATGCGACACACAACAGTCTGGAAATAAGAAATCAACCACAAACAGAGCATCGCTTCCTCCCTCTCTCTAGCAGAGACCACCTTCAGCAGCGACCACCTCCAACAACAACCACCTCCAACAGTATTTTATATATTGTTATCATGTCCCCTCTATCCCTCTCGTCCTCCAGTGTTGTCAGGTTGAGTTGCCTTAACCTCTCCTCGTAGAACAAACCCCTCGGCTCCGGGACTAGTCTTGTTGCAAACCTTTGCTGCATACTCCAGTATGGGCCTGACGTACACGGTGTACAGTGTCGTGAATAACTAGATGTCTAAATGCTATTCTCAGGTTTGCCAGGCGCCCATGTGCTGCAGCAGTTATTTGGTTGATGTGCGCCTCAGATGTGTTCTTTATGATGCTCACTCCAGGATCCTTTTCACTGAGTGAGTTTTGCTGCCTTTGATCTCTTAGGCTGTACTCCGTCTGCGGTCTTCTTTGTCATTCACCAAGCTTCATAATTTTGCAATTGCTGGGTTCTGTGTGTCGTACCAGGCTTGCAGCCTGTCCAGATCCCCTTGTGTGTGCGTGCGTGTGTGTGTGTGTGTGTGTGTGTGTGTGTTTGGTATGTGTGTGTGTCTGGTATGTGTGTGTGTGTGTGTGTGTGTCTGGTATATGTGTGTGTGTGTTAAAAGAAGCCAATCTGCTTGTGAACACGAGAGAGAGAGAGAGAGAGAGAGAGAGAGAGAGAGAGAGAGAGAGAGAGAGAGAAGAGAGAGAGGGAGAGAGAGCTTGGGTACGACAGGTGACTGGTAAAGGGACATCATCGCTGACACAGAAACTTGAAGTTGACGATGTGGTGGTGTGGGAGTAGTGAAGGTGGTGTGGGAGTAGTGAAGGTAGTGTGGGAGTAGTGAAGGTGGTGTGGGAGTAGTGAAGGTAGTGTGGGAGTAGTGAAGGTAGTGTGGGAGTAGTGAAGGTAGTGTGGGAGTAGTGAAGGTAGTGTGGGAGTAGTGAAGGTGGTGTGGGAGTAGTGAAGGTGGTGTGGGAGTAGTGAAGGTAGTGTGGGAGTAGTGAAGGTGGTGTGGGAGTAGTGAAGGTGAGTGTGGGAGTAGTGAAGGTAGTGTGGGAGTAGTGAAGGTGGTGTGGGAGTAGTGAAGGTGGGGTGGGAGTAGTGAAGGGTGAGTGAAGTGGTGGGAGTAGTGAAGGTGGTGTGGGAGTAGTGAAGGTGGTGTGGAGTAGTGAGTGGTGGGATAGTGAAGGTGGTGTGGGAGTAGTGAAGGTGGTGTGGGAGTAGTGAAGGTGGTGTGGGAGTAGTGAAGGTGGTGTGGGAGTAGTGAAGGTGGTGTGGGAGTAGTGAAGGTGGTGTGGGAGTAGTGAAGGTGGTGTGGGAGTAGTGAAGGTGGTGTGGGAGTTGAAGTGTAAGGTGGTGTGGGAGTAGTGAAGGTGGTGTGGGAGTAGTGAAGGTGTGTGGAGTAGAGGAGAGGAGGGGGGTAGTGAAGGTGGTGTGGGAGTAGTGAAGGTGGAGAGAGAGTGAAGGTAGAGGGGAGAGGAAGAGAGAGAGAGAGGAGAGAGAGAGAGAGAGAGAGAGAGAGAGAATGATCCTTCCAGTACACTGGGTTCAATTCTCTCTACTTTAAGGAATCTTCCCTTCCAGATGAAGGGTTCTTAATCTGAGTAACTGAAGACATCATGGAATACAAACTGATTACCAACCACTCCGCAGAAAATGAACCTGATGGAGATATTTACTCATTCCTCGAAATTTCAACGCTGTTTGTGCCTCATCGGGTTTAGCGTAAAGTTATTAATAATATAATTGAATTTATGGATGTTCATGTACACCTGCTACCATTACTCTTATCTCTGTCTTTCTCTTTAATTCGCTCACAACTCGAGAATGTCTCATTCGATCGGCTTCAAATTTCCAGTGCTTGTGTACGGTAACTAGGGATAAATTCTTGCAACAATTGGCTGCTCCTTTTTTTGTCTCTCCCTTCTCTTTTCCATCATTATAGTTTCCCTTGTGTCTTCCCATTGACTCCCTCTCCCCAACCTCGCCTCCCCCTCCTCCATCACCCTCTCTACCCTCTCTCCGTTACCCTTTCTCCTTCCCCTCCCTATTACATTCCCCCACCCGAAAAGGCTTCAGGAAGGAGTGAAGGTGCAGGGTAATTATTTCAATAAAGAGTGTCATTGAAAACTTGGCCAGGTTAATTAACAGCTGACTGATGGAGCGTTTATTGCCTGTCGTTGCTCTCTCTCTCTCTCTCTCTCTCTCTCTATTGTGTTACAACACAATTGTCCTCAAAGATTTGTTAAGTTATACCATGAATTAAGGAAAGATCCTGGACTTCACCTTACGAAACAGACAAAACAAATGCGATAGTAATTATGGGAAGGAAGATTGAGGAATTTACGTGCCACTTAAGTTGCCAGCAGCCCGGGTCTCCGGCCAGGCCTCCTGGTTGCTGGCCTGATCGATCAAGCTGTGAGTGCCAAGGTATGCAACACAGTTCGGCTGATCAGGAACTGATGAATCTGTCGAGTTCCCTCTTGAAGACAGCCAGGGGTCCGTTAGTAATTCCCTTTACTCTCGGAGGGAGGGTGTTAAAGAGTCGAGGGTCCTTTACACTTACCGAGTTCTCTCTCTCAGTGTTCTCATTGCTCCTCTGTTTTTCACAGGAGGTATCTAGCATCGTCCTGTGCTCATAAGTAGTGATTTCGGTGTACAGGTTTGGGTCCAATCCCTCCAAAATCCTCCAGGTGTAGACTATGATGTATCTTTCTCGCCTACATTGTAAGGAGTACAGTTCTAGGGACATTAGGAGCTTCCAGTAATTTAGGTGCTTGAGTAAGTTCACACGAGATGTTAAGGTTCTCTGCACGTTATCGCGAACAAGCGATACAAGATGCAAAACAACCACAGGGAAGGGGGAAAATTGATAGGTCTAGGCCTTTCGTGTTGCAATCAACACGTCATCAGGAGCTTGCAATGTTGCAGAAATGAGTAGGAGGTCCCAGCAGATTCGTTCGGTGGAACAACCTTGCCAAGATTCTTCGTGTGTGTGTGTGTGTGTGTGTGTGTGTGTGTGTGTGTGTGTGTGCTTCCAAAACATCAACATTGACAGTGTAAGGGATTCTCATGCACTCCCGCACACACACACACACACACACTACTCTCTCTCTTAATCCAGATTCTCCAGAGATCCAGATGGTTTATCCAGGAACATCCCAGCTGGATTAGCCTGGACTAGCACTCGGGATAACGCTCCATATATCCAAATCCTAATCTGCCGTGATGAAAGGAAATTATTCTCTGTGTGAAATCCTTTGGATTAGACAAGAATCCTTTCCTGGATGTCTGGGATTACCTTATTAGTGATTACTTTCTTAGTGATTACCTTATTTCTGATTGCCATATTTGTGATTACCTTGTAAATTACTTATCAGGATTACCTTTTTCGTATTATTTTTAGTACTGTAACTATAGGAAAGCACTAAATCTGTATGGGTAGAGTGAGGGAAATTTTTGAAAGTGAGGGTGAGTGAATTTGAGGGGAGAGAGAGAGAGAGAGAGAGAGAGAGAGAGAGAGAGAGAGAGAGAGAGAGAGAGAGAGAGAGAGAGAGAAATGTGAAGGGACGAAGAAGGGAGAAAAGGGGGAGAGGTGAGAGAGGGGGAAGGAGAAGAGGGGGAGGGGTGAAGGGGAATCGAGTAAGGGGAAAGGGGTAGTGGGAAATGGGAATGAAAATCAGCTTACGTTGCCAGAATACAGAGTGAGGGACCGTTACTACACGTCACACTACACGTTACTACACGTTACACTACACGTTACTACACGTCACAGTACACGTTACTACACGCCACACTACACGTTACTACACGTCACACTACACGTCACTACACATTACTGCACGTCACTACACGTTGCCACACGTCACTACACGATACTGCACGTCACTACAAGTTGCCACACGTCACTACACTCCATAACACAATGTAACAAAATATAACACACCGTAACTGAACATATAACAGCACAACGCAACACTGTCCAACACAGACCCAACACACAATACACTCTAACACCTCACAACACAACACAACTCTGCTAAAACAAGAAAGAAGGATCCCTCTTCCCCTCCTCTTCCTCCTCCTCCTCCTCTTCCTCTTCCTCCTTCTCCTCTTCCTCCTCCTCCTCTTCCTCCTCCTCCTCTTCCTCCTCCTCCTCTTCCTCCTCCTCCTCTTCCTCCTCCTCCTCTTCCTCCTCCTCCTCTTCCTCCTCCTCCTCTTCCTCCTCCTCCTCCTCTTCCTCCTCTTCCTCCTCCTCTTCCTTCTCTGGGTTTGATCGACTTTTAATATGGTTAGCAAGTGAATTTTCTGTCAATTTTTTACTTGAGTGTTTAGAGTTGTGCAAAGAGGGAGGGGGGAGGGGAGGGGTGTGTGGAGGGTAGGGGTGTGGAGGGTAGGGGTGTGGAGGGAAGAGGCATGAAGGGAAGGGGCAGTGTAAGGGAAGGTGTGGAGGGGTGAAGATGTGTAAGAAGCTGTGAACCGACCCGACACACACACACACACACACACACACACACACACACACTCCTGGAGTTCAACCCCACCAAGTGCAAAGTCATGAAGATTGGGGAAGGCCAAAGAAGACCGCAGACAGAGTACAGTCTAGGGGGTCAGAGACTACAAACCTCACTCAAGGAAAAGGATCTTGGGGTGAGTATAACACCGGGCACATCTCCTGAGGCGCACATCAACCAAATAACTGCTGCAGCATATGGGCGCCTAGCTAACCTAAGAACAGCATTCCGACATCTTAATAAGGAATCGTTCAGGACCCTGTACACTGTGTACGTTAGACCCATACTGGAGTATGCAGCACCAGTTTGGAACCCACATCTAGCCAAGCACGTGAAGAAGCTAGAGAAAGTGCAGGGAGAGTGACCCAGTAGCGGCCAGTGAAGAGGCGGGGCCAGGAGCTATGACTCGACCCCTGCAACCACAACTAGGTGAGTACACACACACGGTCACGGGAACAAGAGGAAAACTAGATGTTGGCAGCACAAGAACAGGAAGAGAAATGGTGAGGCAAGTTTGGAACAGGAGGTGGAAAGAGAGAGAGAGAGAGAGAGAGAGAGAGAGAGAGAGAGAGAGAGAGAGAGAGAGAGAGAGAGAGAGAGAGAGAGAGAGAGAGAGAGAGAGAGGAAGAAAGAATGAGTGGGAAGAGGAAAGATGGAGAAGAGGAAGACAAACAAGAAACAAAGACAAACGTAAGTACATCATGGAACAAAGACATATTGAACATTGCAAAAAATCTTCATCAATAAGATAGTTTTGTCCAAGACTTGACTATCTTTATTCTGGAAACGTTTCGCCCGCCAGTGGTTTCTTCAGTCCAATACAGAGACCGGTGGGAGACGAGGAGGAGTTTGAGGTAGTCAGTCCCTCAGTCTGGAGGTGACCTTCACTCCATCAACCTTAACAAACACTGATGGACTCAACACATCAATTTACCCCCCAGTCACATCAACACATCAATTTACCCCCCAGTCACATCAACACATCAATTTACCCCCCAGTCACATCAACACATCAATTTACCTCCCAGTCACATCAACACATCAATTTACCCCTCAGTCACATCAACACATCAATTTACCCCTCAGTCACATCAACACATCAATTTACCCCCCAGTCACATCAACACATCAATTTACCCCTCAGTCACATCAACACATCAATTTACCCCTCAGTCACATCAACACATCAATTTACCCCTCAGTCACATCAACACATCAATTTACCCCCAGTCACATCAACACATCAATTTACCCCCAGTCACATCAACACATCAATTTACCCCCAGTCACATCAACACATCAATTTACCCCCAGTCACATCAACACATCAATTTACCCACAGTCACATCAACACATCAATTTACCCCCAGTCACATCAACACATCAATTTACCCTCAGTCACATCAACACATCAATTTACCCTCAGTCACATCAACACATCAATTTACCCCCAGTCACATCAACACATCAATTTACCCCCAGTCACATCAACACATCAATTTACCCCCAGTCACATCAACACATCAATTTACCCAACAGTCACATCAACACATCAATTTACCCCAGTCACATCAACACATCAATTTACCCCCAGTCACATCAACACATCAATTTACCCCAGTCACATCAACACATCAATTTACCCCAGTCACATCAACACATCAATTTACCCCCAGTCACATCAACACATCAATTTACCCTCAGTCACATCAACACATCAATTTACCCTCAGTCACATCAACACATCAATTTACCCTCAGTCACATCAACACATCAATTTACCCCAAGTCACATCAACACATCAATTTACCACCAGTCACATCAACACATCAATTTACCCCCAGTCACATCAACACATCAATTTACCCCCAGTCACATCAACACATCAATTTACCCCCAGTCACATCAACACATCAATTTACCCCCAGCCACATCAACACATCAGTTTCCCCCCGCCACCTCAACACATCAGTTCTCCCCGCCACATCAACACATCAGTTCCCCCAGCCACATCAACACATCAGTTCCCCCAGCCACATCAACACATCAGTTCCCCAGCCACATCAACACATCAGTTCCCCCAGCCACATCAACACATCAGTTCCCCAGCCACATCAACACATCAGTTCCCCGCTACATCAACACATCAGTTCCCCGCCACATCAACACATCAGTTCCCCCCAGCCACCTCAACACATCAGTTCCCCGCCACATCAACACATCAGTTTCCCGCCACATCAACACATCAGTTCCCCCAGCCACATCAACACATCAGTTCCCCAGCCACATCAACACATCAGTTCCCCGCCACATCAACACATCAGTTCCCTCAGCCACATCAACACATCAGTTCCCCAGCCACATCAACACATCAGTTCCCCCGCTACATCAACACATCAGTTCCCCGCCACATCAACACATCAGTTCCCCCAGCCACCTCAACACATCAGTTCCCCGCCACATCAACACATCAGTTTCCCCGCTACATCAACACATCAGTTCCCCCGCCACATCAACACATCAGTTCCCCCAGCCACCTCAACACATCAGTTCCCCGCCACATCAACACATCAGTTTCCCCGCCACATCAACACATCAGTTCCCCGCCACATCAACACATCAGTTCCCCAGCCACCTCAACACATCAGTTCCCCCGCCACATCAACACATCAGTTTCCCCGCCACATCAACACATCAGTTCCCCCAGCCACCTCAACACATCAGTTCCCCCGCCACATCAACACATCAGTTTCCCGCCACATCAACACATCAGTTCCCCGCCACATCAACACATCAGTTCCCCCAGCCACCTCAACACATCAGTTCCCCGCTACATCAACACATCAGTTTCCCCGCCACATCAACACATCAGTTCCCCCCCAGCCACATCAACACATCAATTACCTTTCCAACTCACTGCATTAAAATAATCAACATAATCCCATTACTAACGCCTCATTCCTGATTCAGGAACCAGATTAGCACTAATAGCATGTAACTAAAGAAAGTCGGGGCTCAGTTATACAGGTGTTTCAAAAACATTGACCCAATTATACAGGTGTTTCAAAAAGATTGACCCAATTTTACAGGTGTTTCAAAAAGATTGACCCAATTATACAGGTGTTTCAAAAAGATTGACCCAATTTTACAGGTGTTTCAAAAACATTGACCCAATTTACAGGTGTTTCAAAGATTGACCCAATTATTCAGGTGTTTCAAAAACATTGACCCAATTATACAGGTGTTTCAAATTGATTGACCCAATTTAACCTGCAAGAAGACTTCACATCGGGTCCATATATTAGAGACGCTCTGTATGTTGATTAATACTAACATTTACCTTCAGTTTGAAATTTGTAAAGAAAAGGAAGGAGAAAAAATGTATTGGAAAACAATCTCGAGTTTTAAATAGTGATATTCTTGTTTTTTTTTTTTACAGTTGGGTTTGATCACTTCCAAGTCCTGAGAGCCATCGGCAAAGGTAGTTTCGGAAAGGTACGTTCAGAAGCGATTATTATTATTATTATTATTGTTGGTTATAATGATGGAAAAAAAATATTAATTGCTTGTGTGTGTGTGTGTGTGTGTGTGTGTGTGTGTGTGTGTGTGTGTGTGTGTGTGTGTGTGTACGTCGTCCGAAGCCAAAATCTCCGAAGGAAAAAAATCGACCAAAATCTAACGTCAAAATGGCTTATTCCAACCCCCTTTCCCTAACCTTTTAAACCCTTCTCTTTCCCTCTTCTCTTCCATCCCCTCCTCTCTCCTTCCATCCCCTATTCTGCCCTTCCATCCCCTCCCCTCGCCTCAATCACGACACACAAAAACCCTCCTCGACAAACGACAGTTTGTGTTTGAGCGCCCCAGTGTTTTTATTTTCGAGTATTTCTCTGCAAATTATAAATTGATGCGGGTGCATTGTTGGAGCGCAGGTGCGCCTCACAATATTGTTGCAGGGGCCATGGCTGGCCCTGCAATATGGCCCCAGTCGACCCCTGCACAAAGGATCCGGATGATTTTGAACGAACACACTCTCATTCTCGCTCAACCATTTGTTGACTTTTTTTTTAGAAAACTTTGAGCAATGGACGGGAGAGAGAGAGAAAGAGAGAGAGAGAGAGAGAGAGAGAGAGAGAGAGAGAGAGAGAGAGAGAGAGAGAGAGAGAGAGAGAGAGAGAGAGAGAGAGAGAGAGAGAGAGAGAGAGATTACCTTCATGGTAGAGGGTAGTTCTCAATGGAACAGAATCAGCAAGACATCCTATCGGAGCAAGTGTTCCACAGGGAAGTGTGCTGGGACCATTGTTATGGAAAGTCTACTTCAATGACCTTCTTCATCTCATCCCAGAATCCCATGAATATGCAGACGACTGTACTCTGACATTTACTTACCCAAGAGAAGAAATGCCAGCTGCTCTAAGCTACATCAATCACCAGTTAAAAGCTATATCAGCTTGAGAAAACAGATGGAAGGTAATATTTGCACCTGAGAAAACAGAAATGATGATGGTCTCTAGGCAGCCAGGATGGTAATGCCGGAGCAGTAGTAGCTTACAGCACTTCGACGTATCTGGCATCTGCTTGGTAGTAGGGGTTGCAAGATTCTGTATGAGGCACAAGTACGCTCACACCTTGAGTATGCTCCACTTTCTTGGTTTGCCTGCCCCCCTCTCATCTGCGACTGCTTGACAGAGTAGAGAACAGAGCAAGACGTCTCATCTCTCGCCTGGACCATCCTGGATAGATCTGTCATTTCAGCAGAGCCTTCAACACAGGAGGGATGTGGGCGGCCTTACTGTTATGTACAAGGCCAACATTGTCAAAGTACCACACTTGGCTCCACTTCGAGGACAGCGAGAAGCAGACTTCTATACCACAAGACGGGCAGCCAGCAGCAACTTCACTCTGGCTGTACCCTTCTCCAGAACATCACTTCATCTGAGATCATTTATCCCCAGGATGACTCGAGTCTTGAACACATTCGTACAACATTATGATGTCAACGAGATAAAGTCAGTTGATCAAATTAAAATGCTGGCCCACAGATGGCTTACAGCTGGCCCACAGATGGCTTACAGCTGGCCCACAGATGGCTCCAACTTCATCCTGTTCCCTACTTGTATGTTTCATAACAATAAAAATGCTTTCAATTGATCTGATGTAGGTAACAGCTCTTAACTTGTCAATAAAGTTAGGAACTTTAAATTGTAAATAACTTGTCAATAAAGTTAGGAACTTTAACTTGTAAATAGCTTGTCAATAAAGCTAGGAACCCTTAACCTAACCTTGTCAAACCCTGTGTAAAAAGAGAGAGATAGAGGAGAGTGAAGGGAAGAGAGAGAGAGAGAGAGAGAGAGAGAGAGAGAGAGAGAGAGAGAGAGAGAGAGAGGAGAGAGAGAGAGAGAGAGGGAGGTGGCTTGCTGGTTAATTACTTGAACTTGAACTTTGAGAGTTTCAAGGTTCAAGGTTCATGCTTTATACCTCATCCCCCACTCGGTGTGAATATACACGAGTGGGATATATATATATATATATATATATATATATATATATATATATATATATATATATATATATATATATATATACTCCTTTGTATGTATATATACACCGATAGGAGTGTATCTCTTAGTGTATATGCAGTAGAAGTTTCCTTGGATCAAGAGCCCTTCACCAGCGTCAAGGCACCAACTTACACCCTCCATTTCCTCTCTGACAATGTTTTCAAACCCATTACTCTTCCATGTCTCCATTCTTTGCTCTCTCTCTCTCTCTCTTCCTCTGTCTATTCGCTTTTCACGCTTCCTCTCTCTCTCTCTTTCTTTTCCCTCTTAATTTTACCCTCGCCCTCTCCCCTCAGCATCACCCTCTCCCCTCAGCATCACCCTCACCCCTCAGCATCACCCTCACCCCTCAGCATCACCCTCACCCCCTCAGCATCACCCTCACCCCTCAGCATCACCCTCTCCTCTCAGCATCACCCTCACCCCTCAGCATCACCCTCTCCCCTCAGCATCACCCTCACCCCTCAGCATCACCCTCTCCCCTCAGCATCACCCTCACCCCTCAGCATCACCCTCTCCCCTCAGCATCACCCTCACCCCTCAGCATCACCCTCACCCCTCAGCATCACCCTCACCCCTCAGCATCACCCTCACCCCTCAGCATCACCCTCACCCCTCAGCATCACCCTCACCCCTCACCCTCACCCCTCACCCTCACCCAGGATGACTGACGGAGGACAAAGTTGGTTCAACATCCCTATTCAATCATCATTTTTCTTATCCAATTTCTTCTCCTTCCTCCCATTTCCGACCCCGCCCCTTCCCTTCCCTGTTCCCCCTCACTCTCCCCTTCCCCTCCCATTCCTTCTCTCTCTCTCTCTCTTTCCCCTCCCCCTTTTATTCTTCCATCACTCCCCTCATTCAATCTTTGATGTTAGCTTACAGATGCAGCCTTAATGACCTGCATGGAGTTGATAGGCCCTAGGCCTAATCGACTAATTAAATTTTGGCAAGTCTGTCCAAACTAGTTACGAGACTTATGTAAATGAAGCCTCACTAACTGCAAAGGTGAAATATTTTCACTTCATACAATGTTGTTATTAATAATGTCACTCTCACACTCACTCTTAAAAATACACAAACTCTCTCTCTCTCTCTTTTCTCTCTCTGTCTGTCTGTCTCTCTCTCTCTCTCACACACACTCTGACACACTCACGCACCCACTCACTCTCCGCAGGTGTGCATCGTGCAGAAGTGCGACACCAAGCAGATGTTTGCTATGAAATATATGAACAAGTGTCAGTGCGAGGCGAGGGAGGCGCTAAGTAATGTGTTCAGGGAGATAGAGATCCTGGCCAGCCTCAACCATCCCTTCCTCGTCAACCTCTGGTTCAGCTTCCAAGGCAAGTCATCTCTCGCATCATATACATCTTATTCATCATCTTAATCTTTATTATGCACCAGTAATTACTGATGCCTTGCATCAGTAATTACTTTCAGCAATTACTGTAACAGTAATGTAGGTAATTACTATTACAGTTATTATTTACAGTAATTATTGTAACTGTTAGATGCGTTTGCAGTGCGTGGTTCAGCTGTGAGTTACTTGATGGGGACGCTTGCAGGGGTTTGGGTACCTGCGGTAGCTTCAGGGGTTTGGGTAGCTGCGGTAGCTTCAGGGGTTTGGATAGCTGCGGTAGCTTCAGGGGTTTGGGTAGCTGTGGTAGCTTCAGGGGTTTGGATAGCTGTGGTAGCTTCAGGGGTTTGGATAGCTGTGGTAGCTTCAGGGGTTTGGGTAGCTGCGGTAGCTTCAGGGGTTTGGGTAGCTGCGGTAGCTTCAGGGGTTTGGGTAGCTGCGGTAGCTTCAGGGGTTTGGATAGCTGCGGTAGTTTTAAAAAAATAGGATAAACAAATATATGAGTGTGAACGGTCGTTTGAGAAGGACCTACCTATCATGAGCCAGTAGGCCTATCATGAGCCAGTAGATGAATCAGTCACATGTACAACAATTGAGTATCTTTCTTGCGGAGATGTTTAGCTTTATCAGTCTAACACAGAGAATAACAATACTGGAAACGGTGGAAGACTTGAAGAACTAGTTTGAGGTGATCAGTCCCTCAAGACTATAATGGATCGAACACTTCCTAGCAAGACTGAGGGACTGATCTGTCTCAAGGTATTTCTGTAAGTGTTCCATCGTCTCCAGCACATTCATCTATTGCTTGGTGAGGGGTTACTAAGGTTCCTGTCATGTTCCCTTCGTCATTTTCAGGTCCAGACGACATGTTCATTATTATACAAAATTTCTAAGAGATGTTGGGTCAAAATATTATTGAAAGACGTAATTTTGAAAGACATCTTGTCTTCACCTTAATTTTTTTTTGTCCAAAGTAAAACAGAAAAGGGCTCAGAAAATGGCACACGGAACCTCATGTAACCAGCATCCATCAGTGCCATTTTTTCCTACTTTTTCTTTGTACTATTTTACTGCACCGTTTTTATAGCACCATTTTTACCGATGCCATTTTTTGCCGTGTAGCGCAAAAACGCCTTACACTTTCATCACCTTCTATAAAGTCACTTTCATACTCCGGAACACTATTTATCCTTTCATTTTCACCTATTATAGCACCCTTTCTCTATTATTTTCCTCGCCTCAGCACATTAATCCTCACTTTCACTTCTACTACTCTTCCAACCCTCATTTTCCCCAATCTAGTTTCCCGAGGCGCAATCCCTCACTTTCAGAGCCTAAATTACACGTTTTCCTCTCTCTCTCTCTCTCTCTCTCTCTTTCTCTCTCTCGTCACTTTCCCTCGTCCTAACAGGTCGTCCATGCCTCACTCTCCTGCAGATTCCGAGGACATGTTCATGGTGGTCGACCTATTACTGGGGGGTGACCTGCGTTACCACGTCCAACAAGGCGTCCAGTTCACCGACCAGGGTGTCAGACTCTATATCTTAGAAGTGGCTTCTGCCCTCTCCTACCTCCACGCCAGGCATATCATCCACAGGTGAGCTACACACCTATCCACCCACCTAAACCCCTCACCTGCCTAGGAAGCTCAGGCGAAACAGGTGAGCCTACTAGTCCTCCCAGAGGCACCACTGTGACTAGATTTAAGGGGAAATCAAAGACTCCCAGGTGACACCAGGTAAGTCAGGTCAGGCTCCAGGTGAGCTTCCGTGCTCCTCGGGTGAACCTGGCCATGTGATTCCGTCTAAACAGGTGAAGGAGGTGAGGTATTCTGATGGTATATGTAATATATGGTTTTAATGTTATCCTAAACATATGTAATTTGCTTTTGTGTGATTTTGATGTTGTTGGTGCTGCTGTTGTTGTTATTTGACTTTCTATTAATGTTATCATCCCATTATTATAACCACCATCGTCATTATCATCACCATTATCACTTATATCCATATCACTATCACCATCATCCTCACGGTCACTATTATTACTGTAACCAGTGCCACGACCATCACCACAACTACCATCACAACCACAACAATAACTACAACCACCACCATCATTATAGACAACAATCTCATAACTCACTATCACTCATGTTCTCCTATCTATCTTTCAGAGACATCAAACCTGATAACTTGCTTCTGGACGAAGAAGGTGAGTGTGTGTGTGAGTGTGTGTGTGTGTGTGTGTGTGAGTGTGTGTGTGTGTGTGTGTGTGTGTGTGTGTGAGTGTGTGTGTGTATGTGTGTGAGTGTGAGTTATCCCACGAGACCAAAAGCTCTACTGAATAGGGCATCACAAATCTGATACCAATCAGCAGAACTTCATATATATATATATATATATATATATATATATATATATATATATATATATATATATATATATATATATATATATATATATATAATATATATATATATGTATACTTCTATTATGCACTGTATTCTCATTATTCGTACTGAATAATAACCCTCGTTCCTAACCACTTAACCATCCTGGCTACTAGCCACTAATATTCCTAGGCTCCTAACCACTTAACGACGTTCGCTACTAGCCACTTAGCAAGTACCTTCAAAGAAGTTCTGGGTGGAGCCCAACTCTTGGTCTCTGGACTCAAGTTATAATTAGTTTCCCCAGATCATGACCGAGACTTATATTAAAATAATGATCTAGCATTTTATTTCATGATCCCACGCATCTCTTTAACGTCAAAAGTTGCTCAGTCTTACCAGAAAAATAACGAAGTAATGAGTTGCAATATTTAGGATGGTAATGGCAACAGTGGGGATGATAACGTAGTGATGATAATGGTGAGGAATCATCCCACTGACACAGTCTCCAGTTTTGTTGAGGTTCCTGCGGAACCAACTATGTATCCTGGAAGAATTTGCTCCACCAAATCATGGGTTCGATTGGAGCAAGTTAGCACTTTCTATCAACACAATCTGATAGGCCTACCTAGCCAGGCTGACTGCCCATCGTGACGTCAAGAGGTTGGTTGAGAGCGGATTTTTTAAGCAATGACTCGAGATGGCTTTCAAAGTATTTGGGAGCATTTAAAAAACCCAGATTAGTTTAGGAAAGGACAGATGTGTAGTGAGATGATTGAAGGCGTCGTGAACATCGACGTTTCTGAAAAGTGGACAGTGGCGAAACCCTGCAAGTGGAAATAAAGACACCGGTAGCAAAGAATATTTTAAATACAACATTTCCGAGGTTAGGCTTTATCAGGTCCAGGCCATTCTTGGGCGAAACGTTGCATTAAAAAAAAAATTCTGCTACCAGTGTCTTTGTTGTCATGGAGATATCCTATCCTAGTCTCTATCCGTTTCAAGGCAGTGATTTGCCCCGGTCCTCCCCAAGCATCTCACTGATGGCGCTGGCTCCAAGTGCAGCCCCCAGGAGAGTGCTGTCACTGAGGTTAATGTCCTGCAAGACGTCTGTTGCTTGCCTGGTTGTGGGTTTGCTGGAGGACACTAGTTCACTTTAGAAGAGGCCTAGATTCTCTCTTTTCTCTTTGATTATTCTGATGTCCACTAGTTGACTGTGTTGCCCTCTAGAGTGCCATCATCCAGGAACCAGAGTTTGAGCTCACTGCCCAACTTTCCCTGGGACTTCCTTGATGGCTAGCCCCCCAGTGGAACTAAGAGGGGGGCGCCCTTACGAACAACTTCGCACGCGTCGATTTCGTGTTCCCTAAATAGAAGTTTAGTTGCATTGTTGCAACACGCGAGGACGAACGGATATTACGAGGCGGGGGGGACACATATTGATAAATGGCTCTTTTGACTGAACTGAAGACATTTAGCAGAGTCCAGCTTAATCATAAAGTTTTCTGGTGAGATAATATTGCACGCGGCGTGAGACATGAGCCATTGCATCACAGCCTTGTGGAATCCCAAACTCCAGCCAGCTGAGTTGGCTTTAGACAAAGCGGCTGTCTCCCGGCTCACTATTCTCACGGCTGCCGGGGCAATAAGACGAGGCAGAGTTGACAATAGCGACTGGTATAACGTCTCCATCCTTCTTTCCCAGCATGCAGTGGCACGTAGGTAAACAAAATGAAGAGACTAACAGTCACACAAACACCTCCAGCGACACAGATGTTAGCAAATCTTGTCAGTTCTGAGAGAAGAAGAGCAGCAAAATCTCAATCTCTTAGGTAAGGGCCACAGACGAAACTAACGAGACATTTTTTATCGTGGCAACGATTCGCTCTCCAGGAGCTTTGTCAAGCAGTAACGGCTTGACAAAGCTCCTGGAGTCGAAACTGTTGCCATAAGGTCACATTAGTTGCATCTGTGTCCATCTACCTAACATTTTGTCTTTAATTCTCAACTGAATTGAGCATTTGTTTGATGTGTTGCGGTTGAAACCACCTGTATTTGAGACCACCTGTACTTGAGACCACCTGTACTTGAGACCACCTGTACTTGAGACCACCTGTACTTGAGACCACCTGTACTTGATACCACCTGTACTTGAAACCACCCGTACTTGAGACCACCTGTTCTTGAAACCACCTTTACTTGAAACCACCTGTACTTGAAACCACCTGTACTTGAGACCACCTGTACTTGAGACCACCTGTACTTGAGACCACCTGTACTTGAGACCACCTGTACTTGAAACCACCTGTACTTGAAACCACCTGTACTTGAAACCACCTGTACTTGAGACCACCTGTATTTGAAACCACCTGTACTTGAGACCACCTGTACTTGAAACCACCTGCAGTTCCAGATGGGAAGGACATGGCAGATAAATTTATTCCTACTGGTGATCAGTCCCATTGGTCTTCAATTATTATTATTATTATTATTATTATTATTATTATTATTATTATTATTATTATTATTATTATTATTATAACATTATTATTATTAAAAATAAGCACTAAACCCGCATGTGCTATTCCTCCATATAATACATGAATATAATATAATGTAATAATAATAATAATGATTAAACTATTACAAAAATAATTTTCATTATCAATTTTACTACGAAGTTACAAAGAGACGTTAAGTAATTTTGTAAAAATTATTTTTTCAATAATTCTATAAACTCAATGCCTGGAAATGTAACCGCATAGAATTTCGTGTTTATGTCGTGTCGGTGTATTAGACAGGTGTTTACAACAACTGTATTTCTCTGTGAAATACAATTTTGGTGGGCCTTTGCAGCCATCAGTTTTACTCTTGGTCAGCGTGAGATTAATCTATATTGTAATGTAGCTTTATTAGAGGAGAGATCCGAGACTGTTTGAACGCTAATTAGCTTGTGTAATCACCTGGCCTAATTGCCACACCACGGGTAATTAGTGTACGTTACCAAAAATGTAACGAAATACTGTGCAAAGATATAATTAGTTTAGTGTATATATATATATATATATATATATATATATATATATATATATATATATATATATATATATATATATATATATATAGAGAGAGAGAGAGAGAGAGAGAGAGAGAGAGAAATAGAGACAGTTAAAAGGCATATTAGCAAATATTCTACTGAACTTGCATTGGTTCGTAAAAATCTGTAAAAAATGTTTTATGGTCAATAATATAGTGAGATATTATTAGAGTTCGTCTGAGTCGTGTGTGGTGCAGGGGTAGTGTGCTCTCTGGCTGCATGATTCCTTCCTTATTAAACACATGGACGAGGGTAGCAGTCATCAGAAGTTCTTGTTGTCTGTCTCATTAATATCACATAATATACAGTGTTACATAGGAATCTATATCCTCCAGCACATGCTTTATGTATAAGAGAAACAGCGAGGGTCCAAGGACTGATTCTTGCAGCACTCACTCGCCACCTGTGGTCATTCTGGCGCCTCCTTTATCACCATTACTTTCTTCTCTTCTCCAGATATTCCTTTACCTATTGGAGTGCCATCTCTGCTACCCCTGCCTCATCAACCAGTTTATATATCAACAGACACAGTGTGGCACTGTGCCATGCTTCCTTATACTCTAGGAAGATGCAGTCTACAAAGCTCTCTCTCTCTCTCTCTTTCTCTCTTGGTTTATTTACATTCCTCCGTCATAAAACTCTCGGGGATTCAGAAGACAAGATTTGTCATATCTGAAGCCATGATGGTTGTCAATTACATTGCCATTTCTTTACACAAGTTCTATTCTCTTTATATTTGTAGTGCCTTAAATATAATTTTAGTCAGCTATGCTGATATACATGATCATGTGTACTCACCTAGTTGTGGTTTCAGGGGTCGATTCACATTGTGTGTGTGTGTGTCCCACCCACGACAATATTTCTTTAGGATGAAAATTAACCACTAATCTAGACTAAGTGGGAAAGAAAGATGACCCCTCACATTTAAAAGAGCATCCTCTCTCCCCTTCCCCCACTCTCCCCCTTCCTCTCACTCTCCCATCTCCAACGTTCTGCCCTCTCTCCCCTTCCCCCTAGTCTACCTTCTCCTCCTCCTCCTCTACCCTCACCCACCCATCGTCCTCTATCTGTCCCTCCTTCCCTGCCCCCCACGCATCCCCTCCCCTCCCTCCCATCCAACCATAATCTGTCATATGAAGGACTTCGCTCATGTCCTCTCATTTTCCGGATATTACCTCCCTTTCCCTCGTTTTTAGCTCCCCCAGAGAGAGAAAAAGAGAGAGAGACAGACAGACAGAGACAGAGACAGACAGACAAACAGACAGGCAGACAATGAAATCCAAACCGATGGAGAGATATACAGACAGACAAACAAGCCGCCATCTTGACGCTCATACACACATATAAATAAATATTCTGCACATGCGATCATGTATTGCATTTTCATACATGCAAATACAAATACACATACACACACATACACACACACACACACACACACACACACACACACACAACACACACACACACACACAACACACACACACACGGCATACAAAACACTGCGGGAATCGACAAGGTAGATAGGGACAGGATGTTCCAGAGAGGAACACAGAAACAAGGGGACACAACTGGAAGCTGAAGACTCAGATGAATCAAAGGGATGTTAGGAAGCATTTCTTCAGCCATAGAGTAGTCAGGAAGTGGAATAGTCTAGAGAAAGATATAGTGGAGGCGGGAACCATACATAGTTTTAAGACAAGGTATGATAAAGCTCATGGAGCAGGGAGAGCAGAGACCCAGTAGCGGACAGCGAAGAGGCGGGGCCAGGAGCTGAGTATCGACCCCTGCAACCACAATTAGGTGAGTACAATTAGGTGAGTACAGGTATACATACAACTATGCCTGAGTATTAAGCACATCAAAGTCGAGTGAGACGATATGAAGGAAGGAAGGGAAGAAGGAAGGAAAGAAGGATAGAAGGAAAGCAGGGAAAGAAAGTAGGAAGAGGAAAGAGGAAAGGAAGGAAGGCAGGAATGCATAGAGGGAGGGAGGGGACAATGGTTTTAGATTGCTAAGGTTAAGATATAAATAGATAGACAGATAGATGAACACTCATATATAAAGGAAGAGTGTTAGCTCAACTTGTAGCAGGCTAGTTTTTCATAATAATAATGTCAGTGCCATCTATGAGTGTAAAATGGAAGAACATCTAAAAGTTTCCATTCTTAGTAAACAATGTTAGCGCGCCATCTATGAGTCTGCATCATAACTACAACCTCAAGTTTCCATTCTTAGTAAACAATGTTAGTGCGCCATCTATGAGTCTGCATCATAACTACAACCTCAAGTTTCCATTCTTAGTAAACAATGTTAGTGCGCCATCTATGAGTCTGCATCATAACTACAACCCACAACAGTTTCCAACTTTACTAAACGAATCCTTATTATTATTATTATTATTATTATTATTATTATTATTATTATTATTATTATATTGATTGGGAAATGCCAAATCCAAAAGGATCATATATTGCCTAGGGAATAAAAGGCAGCCTAGTTTGATTCGAGGAAGAAGAGTGCCCGCATCCTCCCCCCCCCCACTTCCCCCAACAGAAGGGGTACGAGTCAATAATGGAGGCTTGCAGAGGTGGGGTGCACATCAGGGTTAGTTTTAATGGTGTTTAATGGGTAATGTGTAAATCTTTTTGATGACGCCCAGGCATAAACTTTGGCAATTTGTTATCATTAATGGCGCTCTCCAGACTAAAATTTTTACACAAACATGGACCAAGGAACTTTGTAAAATTACACACACACACACACACACACACACACACACACACATATATATATATATATATATATATATATATATATATATATATATATATATATATATATATATATATATATATATATATATATATATATATATATATATTGTAAGAAAACCACTATGAAAAAATAGAAGAATTCCAAGCGCTTTCGTGACTACTCACATTATCAAGGAACTATAACAGGAAACATGACAAGAAGGGCTTATATAAGGGCGAGACTACACCTCACAGTCACATCACACTAACAAAGACTACACCTCACAGTAGCGTAACATCTCACGACTCTGTGAAGAGGAACATAAGAAAGGACCTGAAACTCTTCCCAAGAATTAAGATTAGTCCAATTTATTGTTAAATTCTTCCCAAATTTTATTAATTATAAATGCATTTATATAACCAGAATATTCATTTATTCATTAAAAGCAGTTTGAAAAGAATATTCTGTTATATTACATTTATTAATTGAAAAGAATATGGACTATCTTGGAGTCATCATTGTTCCTCTTCCTGATCTACCCTATCAGTGACGCGTGCTTATCTCCCAAAGCTCTATCTATAATATGAAATCAACATCTTCTATTTCAAATTGTTCACTATTTGTATCACTGTTAACGATCTTTTGCATAATATATATATATATGAACAACCACTATGAAAAAATAGAAGAATTCCAAGCGCTTTCGTGACTACTCACATTATCAAGGAACTATAAAAGGAAACATGACAACAAGGCTTATAAAGGGGCGAGACTACACCTCACAGCCACATCACACTAACAAAGACAACACCTCACAGTAGCGTAACATCTCACGACTCTGTGAAGAGGAACATATGTTCCTCTTATTGAGTATTAGCAGTATTGAGTATTAGCAGCTCTTTGTGTTCCACAGATACCTACAGTATATCCCACTTACTGTGACCCAAGTTATGACTTCCTGTGGCCACTATTGACCCCTGGTGATGGGCAACACTCCCAGGTGATCCTCAAAGATTTGCAGTCGAAACTATTTCTGTTTCTCATGATTTACCAGCATCACAAAGTGCCAACACAGAGTCGGAAATGACGATGTCCAAAATTTTTGTGTACTGGCCCCTCGCACACACACACACACACACACACACACACACACACACACACACACACACACACACACACACACCACACATGATAACGACATACAAAATACTGCGGGGAATTGACAAGGTAGATAGTGACAGGTTGTTTCCAGAGAGGGAACACAGAAACAAGGGGACACAACTGGAAGCTGAAGACTCAGATGAGTCAAAGGGATGTTAGGAAGCATTTCTTCAGCCACAGAGTAGTCAGGAAGTGGAATGGACTAGAGAAAGATATAGTGGAGGCAGGAACCATACATAGTTTTAAGACAAGGTATGATAAAGCTCATGGAGCAGGGAGAGCAGAGACCCAGTAGCAGACAGCGAAGAGGCGGGGCCAGGAGCTGAGTCTCAACCCCTGCAACCACAATTAGGTGAGTACAATTAGGTGAGTACACGGTAACAATCAATCCACAATATTATGAACCAGTTCATATGGAGTGCCATCTACAAACTCTTGGTAACTATGGCGTTGAACTCTCGTTTAGATGCAAATTTAACTACCCTAACCACGGTTCCTCATCAGATGGGCAAATTGATCATTTGCATACATAGAGAAGCAAGGGGAGGGCAATATTATATGTCCTTATTAATATATATATATATATAGTGTGTGTGTGTACTCACCTAGTTGTACTCACCTAGTTGGGTTGAGGGGCGAGTCAAAGCCCTGGCCCCGCCTCTTCACTGGCCCTACTGGGTCACTCTCCTGCGCCATAAGCTTTATCATACCTCTGCTTAAAGCTATGTATAGAGCCTGCCTCACACATATTGTGTGTGTGTGTGTGTGTGTGTGTGTGTATGTGTGTGTAGTTGTAGTGTGTGTGTGTGTGAGGTGTGTGTGTGTGTGAGTGTGGTGTGTGTGTATGTGGGTGTGTGTAATGTGTGTGTAGTGTGTGTGTTGTGTTGTGAGTGTGTGTGTGTGTGTGGTGTGTGTGTGTGTGTTGTTATAACCGATGGGTTGAATGATTTATTGATTTATTTAAAGTATGAAACGCAGCAGTAGGAGCGGTGGAGGCTTGATCCTCCGTCCTGGCGGGACTGATATACCATCTAACCCCACTTACCTAGCCACACCATGCGACCGTTGAGGACTGATAACTGATACACCTAAGTGAAGCAATGTACACTATACAGGTTGTTAATAACTGTTTTTGCAAAAAATTGGATTGGCTCTGTGCAATGTACAGTGTCTGCGGACATGTAATTCATGTTATAAAGTTTGTGTACGCAGATTAAAGAGTGCGGTCTCCTCTAGTAAGTTCATACCTGTGACGCAAGGTGCATTGATGCTGGTGAAGGGCTCTTGAATCAAGGAATTGGAGCTACCTTCTCCCTTCTTGGATCGAACTTGACTGTCTCTCACTCAGCAGTTGCTGTATAATCTTTACAGTTATTGTTTCAGGAGAAATATACAGATTCGAACTTGGGTCAAGCACAACACGAGCCCACCCTGCTAGTGACCTGACTATAATGGTCTTTGCCAGGTTACTATCGTAGGGACCTCGCACTGCTCGTCACTCTGCCAGGTTACTATCGTAGGGACCTCGCACTGCTCGTCACTCTGCCAGGTTACTATCGTAGGGGCCTCCCACTACTCATCACTCTGCCAGGTTACTATCGTAGGGGCCTCGCACTGCTCATCACTCTGCCAGGTTACTATCGTAGGGGCCTCCCACTACTCATCACTCTGCCAGGTTACTATCGTAGGGGCCTCGCACTGCTCATCACTCTGCCAGGTTACTATCGTAGGGGCCTCCCACTACTCATCACTCTGCCAGGTTACTATCGTAGGGCCTCGCACTGCTCATCACTCTGCCAGGTTACTATCGTAGGGGCCTCCCACTACTCATCACTCTGCCAGGTTACTATCGTAGGGACCTCGCACTGCTCGTCACTCTGCCAGGTTACTATCGTAGGTGCCTCGCACTGCTCGTCACTCTGCCAGGTTACTATCGTAGGGACCTCGCACTGCTCGTCACTCTGCCAGGTTACTATCGTAGGGGCCTCCCACTACTCATCACTCTGCCAGGTTACTATCGTAGGGGCCTCGCACTGCTCATCACTCTGCCAGGTTACTATCGTAGGGGCCTCCCACTACTCATCACTGCCAGGTTACTATCGTAGGGGCCTCCACTGCTCATCACTCTGCCAGGTTACTATCGTAGGGGCCTCCACTCTCATCACTCTGCCAGGTTACTATCGTAGGGGCCTCGCACTGCTCATCACTCTGCCAGGTTACTATCGTAGGGCCTCCACTACTCATCACTCTGCCAGGTTACTATCGTAGGGGCCTCGCACTGATCGTCACTCTGCCAGGTTACTATCGTAGGGGCCTCGCACTGCTCATCACTCTGCCAGGTTACTATCGTAGGGGCCTCGCACTGCTCGTCACTCTGCCAGGTTACTATCGTAGGGGCCTCGCACTGCTCGTCACTCTGCCAGGTTACTATCGTAGGGGCCTCCCACTACTCATCACTCTGCCAGGTTACTATCGTAGGGGCCTCGCACTGCTCGTCACTCTGCCAGGTTACTATCGTAGGGGCCTCCCACTACTCATCACTCTGCCAGGTTACTATCGTAGGGGCCTCGCACTGCTCGTCACTCTGCCAGGTTACTATCGTAGGGGCCTCGCACTGCTCATCACTCGAACTTCGAATCCCCGCAATTCTCCAAAAAAATACACCTTCAATACAGTTTTCCTAATTTATATTAACATTATTAAACACTCACTATGTACCAACTTCACGAGAATTCTAAGGAAAAACCAAAATACACCAAGTTACAAATGAAATGAGTAGGAATGAAAAGAATTATAATATATTCAACGCTGAGAGAGCAGAATGGTGGGCTCGGAGCCTCAGCAGAGGCAGTATTCACAGGACAACAAGAAAATGTAAACAGAAGCTCAGGATCGGTACAATATATGTATAGTGAAGCGAAATTGCCGGAGGAGCGGAATGCGCCCCACTGCGCCGTACATTATAGGAAAGTCTTTCTTGTGGTCGTTGTGTAGGAGGCTGTTGCAACTACTCACACGTTCACACACAAGCGACAAGTGCCTCGGTACACGCGAGGTTGGCAGCACCAGTGCCACAGGTGCTAGAACTGCCGAGCACAGTGCCTGGCTCCACACAACACTGCAACACAGTGCCTAGAACCACACAACACTGCAACACAGTGCCTGGCTCCACACAACACTGCAATACAGTGCCTAGCACCAAACAACACTGCAACACAGTGCCTGGCTTCACAGAACACTGCAACACAGTGCCTGGGACCACACAACACTGCAACAAAGTGCCTGGCACCACACAACACTGCAACACAGTGCCTAGCACCACACAACACTGCAACACAGTGCCTGGCACCACACAACACTGCAACACAGTGCCTGGCACCACACAACACTGCAACACAGTGCCTAGCACCACACAACACTGCAACACAGTGCCTAGCACCACACAACACTGCAACACAGTGCCTGGCACCACACAATACTGCAACACAGTGCCTAGCACCACACAACACTGCAACACAGTGCCTGCACCACACAACACTGCAACACAGTGCCTGGCACCACACAACACTGCAACACAGTGCCTGGCACCACACAACACTGCAACACAGTGCCTAGCACCACACAACACTGCAACACAGTGCCTAGCACCACACAACACTGCAACACAGTGCCTGGCACCACACAACACTGCAACACAGTGCCTAGCACCACACAACACTGCAACACAGTACCTAGCACCACACAACACTGCAACACAGTGCCTGGCACCACACAGCACTACAACACAGTGCCTAGCACCACACAACACTGCAACACAGTGCCTAGCACCACACACCACTGCAACACAGTGCCTGGCACCACACAACACTACAGACATTACCATTTGGTCGATCACTGAGACTCCGGTGCTCAGATTCGTCAATGATGTCTCACTATGGTAGTTACTACACGACAGTTATGGTAGTTACTACACGACAGTTATGGTAGTTACTACACGACAGTTATGGTAGTTACTACACGACAGTTATGGTAGTTACTACACGACAGTTATGGTAGTTACTACACGACAGTTATAGTAGTTACTACACGACAGTTATGGTAGTTACTACACGACAGCTATGGTAGTTACTACACGACAGTTATGGTAGTTACTACACGACAGTTATGGTAGTTACTACACGACAGTTATGGTAGTTACTACACGACAGTTATGGTAGTTACTACACGACAGTTATGGTAGTTACTACACGACAGTTATGGTAGTTACTACACGACAGTTATGGTAGTTACTACACGACAGCTATGGTAGTTACTACACGACAGTTATGGTAGTTACTACACGACAGTTATAGTAGTTACTACACGACAGTTATGGTAGTTACTACACGACAGCTATGGTAGTTACTACACGACAGTTATGGTAGTTACTACACGACAGCTATGGTAGTTACTACACGACAGTTATGGTAGTTACTAAACGACAGTTATGGTAGTTACTACACGACAGCTATGGTAGTTACTACACGACAGTTATGGTAGTTACTAAACGACAGTTATGGTAGTTACTACACGACAGCTATGGTAGTTACTAAACGACAGTTATGGTAGTTACTACACGACAGTTATGGTAGTTACTACACGACGCTAATATAAAATTATCGGATGAAAATGAACGTGGAATTATTGACCTCAGTATTTTCTCTTCAAAAATTTCCTGGAGTATTAGAGCTAAAAAATAAAATCCCTGAAAAAAAAAGAGAAAACTGCGAGTATAGTGTTTGTCCAGCAGCCTACATTAAAAATAAATGAAACAAATAGAATGTAAACGCTTAAATTAGAAAAAAAGTTTAATTCATACACTTTACCTGGAGGGTTTACCTGGGGTCGACGCCCCCGAGGCCCCGTCCATGACCTGGACGAATTGAGTCTGGTAGGACGAGGGTGAGTCTGGCGGCCAGGGTGGTGTTTCTCTCTTAACATGAACGGTGGATCAAGCCTTCACTACCTGTGTTGAATAACACACACGGACGGAGGGTCGAGCCTTCAACTGGGTTGTGTGCAGAGTATATATATACCCTGGATAAATCAATAGTACTGAGCAATTAGTCTCATCTTAACGATTCATTTGATCGTTACCGTCAGTGAGACTGACCTAGCGAAATGCTCTCGTCACCCCCTTCGCTAATGTACCTAATCGATGCGGGTAGTGAGGTGGGTGAGGGGGAGAGGAAGACGAAGGAGGGAAGAGATAGGGGAGGGAGGAAACAGGAAAGGGAGAGAGGGAAAGAGGATTCCCATGACTGTTTGCGACTAATAGATGGAGTATCGAGCCTACGATGACAGAAAATCAGGATTGAATCCATACACTGTGAAAATGGACACTCATACAGCCTATACTCGCATTACCACAGGTATTCAACATCAATGCAACATCAACTTATAAGACATCAAGTTGGTACGAGACCTCCAACATCAACGTATAAGACATCAAGTTGCTACGAGCCTCCACATCAACGTATTAGACATCAAGTTGCTACGAGGCCTCCAGCATCAACGTATTAGACATCAAGTTGCTACGAGGCCTCCAGCATCAACGTATAAGACATCAAGTTGGTACGAGACCTCCAACATCAACGTATTAGACATCAAGTTGCTACGAGGCCTCCAGCATCAACGTATAAGACATCAAGTTGGTACGAGACCTCCAACATCAACGTATAAGACATCAAGTTGCTACGAGGCCTCCAGCATCAACGTATTAGACATCAAGTTGCTACGAGGCCTCCAGCATCAACGTATTAGACATCAAGTTGCTACGAGGCCTCCAGCATCAACGTATTAGACATCAAGTTGCTACGAGGCCTCCAGCATCAACGTATAGACATCAAGTTGTACGAGACCTCCAACATCAACGTATAGACATCAAGTTGTACGAGACCTCCACATCAACGTATTAGACATCAAGTTGCTACGAGGCCTCCAGCATCAACGTATTAGACATCAAGTTGCTACGAGGCCTCCAGCATCAACGTATAAGACATCAAGTTGGTACGAGACCTCCAACATCAACGTATTAGACATCAAGTTGCTACGAGACCTCCAGCATCAACGTATTAGACATCAAGTTGCTACGAGACCTCCAACATCAACGTATTAGACATCAAGTTGCTACGAGACCTCCAACATCAACGTATTAGACATCAAGTTGCTACGAGACCTCCACATCAACGTATTAGACATCAAGTTGCTACGAGACCTCCAGCATCAACGTATTAGACATCAAGTTGCTACGAGACCTCCAACATCAACGTATTAGACATCAAGTTGCTACGAGACCTCCAACATCAACGTATTAGACATCAAGTTGCTACGAGACCTCCAGCATCAACGTATTAGACATCAAGTTGCTACGAGGCCTCCAGCATCAACGTATTAGACATCAAGTTGCTACGAGACCTCCAACATCAACGTATTAGACATCAAGTTGCTACGAGACCTCCAACATCAACGTATTAGACATCAAGTTGCTACGAGACCTCCAACATCAACGTATAAGACATCAAGTTGGTACGAGACCTCCAACATCAACGTATTAGACATCAAGTTGCTACGAGACCTCCAACATCAACGTATAAGACATCAAGTTGGTACGAGACCTCCAACATCAACGTATAAGACATCAAGTTGGTACGAGACCTCCAACATCAACGTATTAGACATCAAGTTGCTACGAGGCCTCCAACATCAACGTATTAGACATCAAGTTGCTACGAGACCTCCAGCATCAACGTATTAGACATCAAGTTGCTACGAGGCCTCCAACATCAACGTATAAGACATCAAGTTGGTACGAGACCTCCAACATCAACGTATAAGACATCAAGTTGCTACGAGACCTCCAACATCAACGTATTAGACATCAAGTTGCTACGAGACCTCCAACATCAACGTATAAGACATCAAGTTGCTACGAGACCTCCAACATCAACGTATTAGACATCAAGTTGCTACGAGACCTCCAACATCAACGTATAAGACATCAAGTTGCTACGAGACCTCCAACATCAACGTATAAGACATCAAGTTGCTACGAGACCTCCAACATCAACGTATAAGACATCAAGTTGCTACGAGACCTCCAACATCAACGTATAAGACATCAAGTTGCTACGAGACCTCCAACATCAACGTATATAGACATCAAGTTGCTACGAGACCTCCAACATCAACGTATAAACATCTGACGAAGCGTTAGCACAGTGGCGAGACCTCCAACATCAACGAATAAGACATCAAGGTTAGTCCAACATCACGTAGACATGTGCTCTCCAACATCAACGTATATTAACCACAAGCAAGAAAATATATAACAAAAACTGCACCGAAGCGTCTGGCAGCGAGGTGGCGGAGAGTAAACAGGAAACATTGAAATGCACACGATTATCCCCGGCAGTGCCAGATTGTGCCGCTCACAGTGCCACCGACCTGACACTGACAAGTTGCACAATGTTTTGTTGGAATCTTAAATGAAAGGCCGTGATAAATGTCCCTTTGGCACGGAGGTAGCAGGTTGAACGCCCTGCCATGCCCTTATTATTCCTTCCAAGGGCTCTTGATTCAATGAGATGGAGCTACCCTCACCTCTTCCTTCAGGCGTTTTATCACCCCTATGGCATTAATGCTTCTCAGTAACTATAATAATAATAATAATAATAATAATAATAATAATAATAATAATAATAATAATAATAATAATAATAATAATAATAATAATAATAATAATAATAATAATAATAATAATAATAATAATAATAATAATAATAATAATAATAATAATAATAATAATAATAATAATGGGGACCTGACCTTCCTAACCCCGTGTACCTCCCTCACGTGTGGGTGTCAACTGAAGAAGTCTCTATGCGTTCGAAACGTCTGCACCTTCTGGCATAATCATATCACATAACAGGGATTACCTTAGTTAAGATGCCACATAACTTATTACCTTAGATGTAACATAACACTGATTACCTTAGCTGCCACGTCACACTGATTACCTTAGATGTAACATAATACTGATTATCTTAGCTAAAATGTTACATAACACTGAATATCTTGGCTAAGATAATAATACTTATTACCTTAGATGTTATATAACACAGATTACCTTAATTAAGGTGTCATAAAACACTGTGGAATAACATAGGACTCCTTAGGTGATTTACAATGTAATGTAACACTGTTTATCCTAGCTATGATATAATGTTAGATGGTCTGAAACATTGAAATGAAAATAGAAGAAGAAAAATATTGAAAACTCTGGCATTTTTGTTAATGGCGCTTCTAAGATGCCAATGTTTAGTGAGCCGCCCACTCATACATTTGTTTACCTTCGTCCAGGTCACGTCCATCTGACAGACTTCAACATCGCCACCGTCTTGAGACCAGGTCAACTTGCCACGTCCATGTCGGGAACCAAGCCCTACATGGGTAGGTATTCTATACCTGGTTATGTCTGCCATTTGTTATCCAGTGGTTCATTGTTATCCACTGGTTATCCATTTTCTAGTAGTCTCCAGTTTTTTAGTCACCTTCTCACTCAACTCCCTCTCTGCACCCTCTCACCTCACACCCCTATCCCCCACATCTCCCATCTCCGTCCCTCCAGTCATCCTCCCCCCCAAAAATCCCTCTCCACACATCTTTTCAATCCCATTTCCTGCCGTCAAAACTGGCCCATCAACCGCAAAAGCCTTGGTAACATTGCTGCCTTCTCCAATGTTTCCCCGTTTATCTCTCTCTCTCTCTCTCTCTCTCTCTCTCTCTCTCTCTCCCCCATCGTCCCCAATTTCCTGTCCTCTTTTTCCCCTGCCTTCCCTGTTCCACTGCTCCACACACACTTCTACAAAAGCAGTTTTTTTGGTCACCTTCAACGGCATGACGGGTGGTCCGGCCTCATCTTCCTTCCTGCTTCCAAAACAGATTTCCTAATTTTTCTGTTAATATCATCTTCCTCTATTAATTTACCTAATTTTATACGGCAGTACACTGAATAACTTTCTTGACAAACCGAGAGGAACCTTCCGTGACGTGTCCTCGTGTAACTAATATCGTGTGGGTTAACATAGGAAGACCAAACGTCCTTTGTTAGAGGCTCTGCTGGGAGATCTAACACCTTGAGATTCTCCTGGGAGATCTAACACCTCGAGGTTCTCCTAGGAGATCTAACACCCTGAGATTCTGCTGGGAGATCTAGCACCCTGAGATTCTCCTGGGAGATCTAACACCCTGAAATTCTGCTGGGAGATCTAACACCCTGAGCAACATATGGAGGCTTTGATTCCCTCAGTATTGAAACAGACCATTGATGACTTCCATCTAGGAGATATACATAGTACTTGGGCTTAGATAGAAGATAGCAACGGGTTTAGATAGATAGTAACGGTGTTTAGATAGATAGCAACGGGGTTTCGACAGAAGATAGCAACATGACTCAGGGTCCTCCCGCAGCTAAGGTAACACAGGAGGCGGCGAGGGTTAAATTATTTTTATTCTCCCATACGCGGGTATATGGAGGTCTCTGACGCCCTTCGTAGGGGAGTCAAGAGCCGAGACCTGATGCTCTTGTTGACCATGGAAGGTTATAACAGTATAACTCAGAAAGTGTCCGCGGAAGAAGTAAGGAGAGTTGGAACCTACCATGGACAAGGTAGATAGTGGGTATTTGATACCCTTTAGGGCCATGAAAGACTACAGACCTTTCTCATGTCCTTCACGACGTGTCAAGGACAATAATTCCGGGTCGTACGTGCTGGCACGTACTTTAATAGGTCATTTGTTCTAATTAGGACATAAAGCGTATTACGCATTTTTACCCTTATTTTTTAAAATCCTGTAAAATTTATCGCAATGTCTGCGTACGATTTACGCAAATTAGATTTAATTCCCCAGGACAGAAATCGTACTTTTAAAATTACTCCAAGATAAAAAAATATATATATATATATGTAAACTGTTTGATCTATAAACGTAAAAAAAAAAGTGAAAACTTTTAGATATTGGAAAAAAAAATTGCAACATTTGGTAATTTTTAAATTCGTGGTCGACGAACACTTTCGGACACATAATTTGAGTTATAATTTTTTTTGCAGCAATGGGGAAGCGCTAAATCCTTAAGTATCCTACGGCACCTAGGGGGAACCGCGCCAGTCAGGTTTGATCCGAGTAAACGGAGGGTGGCTCCACTTCCTCGGATCAAAAGCCTCAGTGTACGCGCGCCAAAAGTACAACCTAGTCTATGTTTAAGGATTTAAAATTATTATTAATGTCCAGATTAATTGTGATTTTGATAACCCAGTTATCGTTATTATTATTATTATTGTTATTATTGTTGTTATTATTATTATTATTATTATTATTATTATTATTATTATTATTATTATTATTATTATTATTATTATTATTATTATTATCACCACTATTGCTATTATTATTATTATTATTTTCATTATTATTATTATTATTATTATTATTATTATTATTATTATTATTATTATTATTATTATTATTAACCATATCTAACTACAAATTTCCTTGTCTTATCTTGAAACATCTCGCAACACCTGGCAACACGTGACAACACGTGGCAACACCTGTTCAACACCTGGGCAACACCTGGCAACACCTCTCAACTCCTGCCAACACCTATGCAACACCTGCGCGCGCGTGCAGCGCCGGAAGTGTTTGAGTGCGTGGCGGACACGTGCGAGGGTTACTCCTACCAGGTGGACTGGTGGTCGCTCGGGGTCACCGCCTACGAGGTGCGGAGGGGCAAGAGGCCCTTCGACATCCACTCCAACACTTCCCTTCACGACATCCGCCGCATCTTCCAGCAGGCACCCACCTTCCCTTCCTCCTGTCACAGTGGCCTCGTACACGTCATCTCCAAGGTCACTCACACACTTCTTCCCGCACCTTTATTGAGGGTGTAGCGAGTGCTGTAGTGGGGTTTAGGGTGCAGGGAGTTTTCTAGTGGAAATTTAGGGGTTTCTAGTGGGAACTTAGGTGTTCTAGTGGGGATTTAGATTGTTTCAGGGGAGATTTCAGGTGTAGAAAGTGTTTTAGTATGGTTTTAGGGTGTAGGGAGTTATCTAGTGGGGATTTAGGGTGTAGGGAGTGTTTTAGTGGGAATTTAGGATGCTTTATTGGGGATTTAGGATGTTTTAGTGGGGATTTAGGGGGTTCTAGAGGAGATTTCGGGTGTAGGGAGTGTTTTAGTAGGGTTTTAGGGTATAAGAAGAGGGGATTTAGGGTGTAGGGAGTGTTCTAGTGGGGAAAGGGAAGGGAAATGGATTAGGAGGTGGGGGAGAAGAGAAAGGGGAAGAGAATACGTAACATGACCCCAGACATGATTGATTACTCTGACACATCAGTGGTTAGAGATGTGTGGTACACACCACAGCCTCTGTATCTATGTATCCTAGGAAATAAAGATGCTCTCCACCATCTCGAATTAGATCTGATATACCTCCCACATACACACACATACTCCCACAGTAGCTGGCAAAGATTGTTCCCTTACGTATTTAGCGACGGCTGTTGTTGTCTTGCAGCTGCTGACCGTGAGTGTGGAGAAGCGTATCCAGTGTTTAGATCAACTGATGCAGCTTCCCTATGCTGCAACCATCACTGCTGACGACGTCATCAAGAAGATGGTCAAGCCTGTCTTCACACCGCCGGTGAGAGAGAGAGAGAGATAGAGAGAGAGAGAGAGAGAGAGAGAGAGAGAGAGAGAAGAGAGAGAGAAAGAGAGAGAGAGTTAAAGAGAGAAAGTGATGTGTTACGATTTTTATGCGGAAATTTATTATTATTATTATTATTATTATTATTATTATTATTATTATTATTATTATTATTATTATTATTATATTTGCAACATTAATATTTTCATTCATTACAAGTTATTTCATGTATTCCTCAAAAAACTAATCAAATCCTAGTGTTACCTCGTCTAGAATTAAATAATTTAAAATTATCATTGAATTATTTGATGTTATTAACACAACACGGTAAAATAAATCTCTAGGTAGGTATGTATCTGTATATCTATTTATATATCTATCTATCTATTTGTCTGTTTATTTATCTGCCTATCTATGTACGTATCTATCTGTCTATTTACGTATCTATATCTCTATGTATCTACGTATCAATCTATCTACGTATCTATCTATATACGTATCCATTTATCTGTCTATCTATGTACGTATTTATCTATCTATATAGGTATGCATTTATCTATGTATCTATCTACGTATTTATCTATCTACGTATATATCTACCTGTCTATCTACTTCTCTACGTCAACAGAAGGACCACCTGAACTGTGACCCGACCTTTGAGCTAGAAGAGATGATCATAGAGTCTAGACCTCTGCACAAGAAGAAAAAGAGACTGTCGAAACAAAAGAGCATCAGGGAGACGCAGAGCTCCATATCCGGCACCACTGTAAGTAATTGTCACGGCACAATAAAGGTTTTTTAAAAGATTGGGGTCCCGGCCGATGTGCTTTTGTTCTCGTGTTGTCTTCTGTAGCGTGTACGAAGGGAGGGGGAAAAAAAGGTATGGCGGATGTTGTTTATGCTCTCTTATTTTTTTTTTTTGGTCCTGTGGAGTGTGGAGGAGGAAGGTGGTGGAAGGTGTTTTGGATTCTACGTTGTTTGGTTTTGGTGTTTATTCTGCGTTGTCTAGTGCTTTGATTGCGTTAGCTGGTGGGAGTGTGTAGAAATGGGTTTATTTAAGAGTGTTCTATAAGGTTTTTCAATGAGGTTGAAGTCATTTGTTGAGCAAGAGAGCACTGGAGAAGAATTGAATTTATGTGTTAATGAGAATGTACGTGAGCGAAGACGTGCACACGGACCTACGTGCTTACACACACACACACACACACACACGCAAACACACACATACACACAGGGCAGGAGCTGTGAATCGACCCCTGCAACCACAATTAGGTGAGTACAGGATAGTATACAAGCACACACACACAAGGTGGATTGGGACAGAATGTTCCAGAGATGGGACACAACAACAAGGGGACACAGTTGAAAGTTGAAGACTCAGATGAATCACAGGGATGTTAGGAAGTATTTCTTCAGTCACAGAGATGTCAGGAAGTGGAACAATCTGGAGAGTGATGTAGTGGAGGCAGGATCCATACACAGCTTTAAGAAGAGATACGATAAATTTCTTGGAGCAGGGAGAGAGAGTGGGACCTAGTAGCGACCAGCGAAGAGGCGGGGCCAGGAGCTTTGAATCGACACAGGATGAACAATACAGATATATTTCACGACAGTCATTGAAGGGTAGCTTCAGAAGTCGATAATCTTGAAGAGAAAACTTTCTTTGATAACCTAAATGAAGAAATATTTCCTGAATGATGGAGAGAGAGAGAGAGAGAGAGAGAGAGAGAGAGAGAGAGAGAGAGAGAGAGAGAGAGAGAGAGAGAGAGAGAGAGAGAGAGAGAGAGAGAGAGAGAGAGAGAGAGAGAGAGAGAGACCGCCCGGCGGACAAATTGTAAATTTGATAATACGAGTTTTTCATTTAATTCCAAATGGACAAGTTTGTGTCAACAGCTGTGCTGGTTGAAGCTGAGCACCAGCTCCTGGGCCCAGCTCCTGGGCACCACCTCTTGAACTCCGACTCACTGACGTGGTTGGTCCCTTGCCTCCTGCCCTCCATCATATCGTCTTTAAAAGCCATCATGCATGTACAGTTAGCTCCCACCTGGCCCTCACCTAGCTCATTCACCTAGCTAATTCACCTAGCTCGTTCACCTAGCTTATTCACCTAGCACGTTGCACTTATTTACTTACACTCTGTGCAAATGTAAGCAATTAGCATCCTGGCTGCTGTCATTGTCCTTTTACTCTTATGTAGCCCCATGTGAAACAGTCTCTTGTTCATCCTGTCAGTGTCTGTCAGTGCCTGCCAGTGCCTGCCAGTGATTGCCAATGCCTGCCAGTGCCTGTCAGTGTCTGCCAGTGACTGTCAGTGTCTACCAAGGCCTGCCAGAGTCTGCCAGTGCCTGCCAGTATTTGTCAGTGTCTGACAGTGCCTGCCAGCGCCTGCCAGTGCTTCTGGGTATCTTGTATGTCGTGATCATGTCTCTCCTGACCCTCTGCTCTCCAAGTCATGTAAGGTTCAGCATTTTTCTTAATTCCATTTCTCGTCGTTCCTATCCGTTCCAGTGTGTGTATATGTTTGTGAGTAATTATGTGATTTAACTTTCCTAGGAAGGTTTCAACCATAACTGATCAGGAAGTGTAAAAATCTGTGTTAATAATTTAGCCTCAAAATATTCCATAAAAAAAAGAATTGGCCAGGATTGGGCTAGTGGATTTTCCACTGCACTACCGTAGGTCTGTCTTTAAAATAAGTATTGGTAGACTTGCAGTATTAGATTTTGCAACGTTTGACTTGCAACGTTAGACTTCAGAGTTGCAGGGTTTGGAGGATGTGCTTAGGAGGGGTGTGTAAAATTACAAAGTTTTAATGAGGATCCGAAATGGGCAAGATGATGCGAGTAAGACGATATCTATGACGTTAAAGATTGGGTCTTAGATTGGAATAAAGTAAGTATCAAGTGAATGTATTGAGGTATTTGGGGGAGGATGTGTGGGTAGACGGGCGTATCAAAGATTGGGAGAATCAGTGAATAGATGATGGAAAGAAGGTAACTAGTGTTTTGATGTAACGTGAGCAATGTATTTGAGTATTGTTTCAGTATTTTGGGATAGGTGTGAGACACGGTATTTTTCGATGTTGCAGTGAGGAGGTGTAGGAGGCTGGAGGCTGGAGGCTGGAGGCTGTGGTGATGTGCTCCGAGAGATCAGTGTGTGAGTTTAATATTGTGCCGCAGACATTAGCTTGTTGGTATGATAAATACAATTCGGGGAACAGAAGAGAATTATTGAAATAGTTTCTTAATTTAAACGTAATGAGGCAAGATAGGGTCTTTAAGAAGTGCATAAATCTAGGATGGATGGAAGGTACGGAGGACGCCAAATAAAAGGTTATGATGGAGGTTTTGAGGGAGATTATAAAGGAGATTATGAGAGGTAATGATGTGAGCATCCTGCAGGTGTGTGTGTGTGTTGAGTGGAGACATGTGGGTTTAGTGATATGATGTGAGTGCGAGAAAGATAACATCTATGAAGGGATTCTGGAAAAATTGGCTAGTTGACCTAGCGTTCTGTAGGTGGGAAGTACACTGGGATGGGGCTGCTGTTGAGTGCTGGAAAGAGAGCTGTTGATCGATTGATGGTGAGTGTTTCCGTCTCTGGGCCATCCTGCCTTGTTGAGAAACACCAGATTGGTTACCTGACTTCACTTTCAAGCAACATACTAAGATATCCAGTGACTTGGACGATAATTACTATGTTGAAAGTTGGGAGCTGAGACTAAGTCTGACTCTGCAATTATCCTCTTAATGTAACTATTATATTTAGTGTGCAAATTTCAGAATCTACATTGTGGTTACAGTCACGTGCTCAATGTAACACAACACTGCTTTCATTACCTGTTTTAAGATATCTTGTGTTTATATATATGACTTGATTTAAATTTTTACCTATTTCTTTACAGACTTTTTCCAGAACCTTCTTCAAGGGAGGAAAATACACACCTTTTCTCAACGTTATTCCTTGGCTTAGGTCTCACGAAATTGTAATGACACAATTGCACACAAACCACGGTACGGGTGGGGATTGAACTCGCGGCGAGTGAGTAATAAAACCAGAAATATACAGATCAATCAGCCTTCTGAGTTTTTGCCTTCATGAGGGTTATTACTGAGCACTGGCAAGTGCTCATTACACTTGAGTTATTTAAATCTAGTTATCTCTGTCTGCCCTTCTTCCATAGGAAGGAGAAGCCGTCGTATACGAGAGGATGTTGGTGTTTAACAGAGAACTGGAGGAGAAGAAGAGAGAGAGAGAGAAGAGAGAAGCAGAGTGGCAGGCGGAACTGGAAGAGAGTATGAAGCTCTCTGACCCTACGGGACATGGTAAATAGTAGCAGTATTTATTTCTACAAGTACATGTACAAGGTATACACACCATAGCTGACATCAGTGACATACTACTATATAGAAAGTCCCTTGTTATGCAGAGCATTTAACACAAATTAGGTCAATTTTGTCCCAGGATGCGACCCACACCAGTCCACTAACACCCGGGTACATATTTTACTGATGGGTGAACATGGGCAGCAGGTGTCTTAAGAAAACTCGTCCTAATATTTCCACCCGTACCGGGGATCGAACCACGGACGTCAGTGTGTGAGCTGAGTGCGCTACCAATCGAACTATGGGACTACACCATAAAGCAACAGTTACACTCCTCGACGCGCAACAATGACCCCTAACTCACTTCACTATAGCTTCTAACGTACACAGTAACTCAAGACGACTGACCTCATCCCCTTAACGTTCCCAGTAGCTACTGAAACATAATAGAATGGTCAGCCTTGTCGTCAGCGCCTTGCTGACGTCACTGCCTCTGAGCTCAGGGCTAGTGACACTCAAACTTGTAACTTTGCCCCTTAGTACTAGTATAGAACACTCAACACTTGTAACTTTCTCAGTGTAGCCTCACATAAGTAATTATACATCAGTGTAGCTAATATGTAACACATACATCAGTGTTCCTCACACTATGTAACTTATACATCAGTGTAGCCTCACACTATGTAACTTATACATCAGTGTAGCCTCACACTATGTAACACATACATCAGTGTAGCCTCACACTATGTAACTTATACATCAGTGTAGCCTCACACTATGTAACACATACATCAGTGTAGCCTCACATTATGTAACACATACATCAGTGTAGCCTCACACTATGTAACTCATACATCAGTGTAGCCTCACACTATGTAACTTATACATCAGTGTAGCCTCACACTATGTAACACATACATCAGTGTAGCCTCACACTATGTAACATATACATCAGTGTAGCCTCACACTATGTAACATACATCAGTGTAGCCTCACTAGTAACATACATCGTGTAGCCTCACACTATGTAACACATACATCAGTGTAGCCTCACACTATGTAACTCATACATCAGTGTAGCCTCACACTATGTAACACATACATCAGTGTAGCCTCACACTATGTAACACATACATCAGTGTAGCCTCACACTATGTAACTCATACATCAGTGTAGCCTCACACTATGTAACACATACATCAGTGTAGCCTCACACTATAACCATACATCAGTGTAGCCTCACACTATGTAACCATACATCAGTGTAGCCTCACACTATGTAACACATACATCAGTGTAGCCTCACACTATGTAACACATACATCAGTGTAGCCTCACACTATGTAACACATACATCAGTGTAGCCTCACACTATGTAACACATACATCAGTGTAGCCTCACACTATGTAACACATACATCAGTGTAGCCTCACACTATGTAACTCATACATCAGTGTAGCCTCACACTATGACATACACATACAACATACACTAGTAGCCTCACACTATGAACACATACATCAGTGTAGCCACACTATGTAACTCATACATCATGTACTCAATATGTAACTCTACATCAGTGTAGCCTCACTGTACACATACATCAGACCCCCTATGTAAACAACATCGGTCCTCACAAAAACTCATACTCAGTGAGCCTCACTAAGTAACAATGCATCAGTGTAGGCTCACACTATGTAACACATACATCAGTGTAGCCTCACACTATGTAACACATACATCAGCGCAGCCTCACACTATATACCTCATACATCAGTGTAGCCTCACACTATGTAATACATACATCAGTGTAGCCTCACACTATGTAACACATACATCAGTGTAGCCTCACACTATGTAACTCATACATCAGCGCAGCCTCACACTATGCAACACACTATGCAACACACTATGCAACACACTATGCAACACACTATGCAACACACTATGTAACACACTATGCAACACACTCTGCAACACATTGCACTTGTATGAAATATTCTTAACTTGTATCAATGGCCGCTCCTTCAGGTTGCACCTTCAGCGGGTCCAACACCAGCACCCCTGTGAAGCAACGATCGCGTTCCTGCAAGGAAAACTCCTCCAGGAGGGCCAGGGAGGACGTGGATCACGGGGGGACAGGAGGTAGAGCTTTCTCCACCCCTCTAGCAGCCTCTTCAGCTTCCTCCCTCCTCCTCAGCTCCCCGACAGATCACCCCCAGCTCCCCAAGATCGCTGTCTCCCCATCCAACGTCAAGGCTCGCATCGCTGGGTCTCCCAAGGTGATTTAGCGTGGTGGAATACTTTACTAGTTTCTGGTTAGCATTTGGGTACAGCGGATCGAGCCTTCACAACTACCTTCTCTTGATGTTATTGTTTGTTTCTTTGGAGGGGAAGATGAGGGGAAAAGTGGGGGGATGGAGAGGGGAGGGAAGGGGGAACATAGATAGAAATTATAATAATAATAATAATATTATTATTATTAATTATAATAATAATAATAATTAATAATAATAATAATAATAATAATAATAATAATAATAATAATAATAATAATAATAATAATAATAATAATAATTATTATTATTATTATTATTATTATTATTTTCTTGGAGAAGCGCTAAACCTGGCAGGATCATGCAGCACCTGGGGTATGGAAGGGAATCAGGTACTGGTCGATCACCATGCCCAGCCCTTCTAGGGCAGGGTAGGTGCCAAGGCTGGAGCTTGCTACCATCTGCGGCTGCGAGCCTGCCCTTCCCGTCAGCCTCCTTGGGGCGGGGAAGGTGGCAGACCAAAGGGGCCTAGCAACTATCTACCTACCTGCCTCGTGCTTGTGGGCGAATATGGCTAGGCCTGGGACCAGTTGGTCCCACCGCTGAGGGGTACCCCCTCCCATGGGAGACTTAGGTCTCTGCTACTCCCACGCCAGGGAGCCGGAGCCGGGTCGCCATCTGGTAAAGACCCGGGCCGGGAGAATTCCCGGTGAATCAACACCTCCTCCACCGGAATCAGGTACTGATCCATACAAAACACGGGCACTCTCACTTCAGATGCATCAAGGCACCCTCCCCCTTGAAGGAGGAGTTTATGAAGGTGCATATTCCTTATGGGTTTAGCGCTGTCTTGTACATAAAATAATATACATGGAGTACATGCGCGTCATTAGGAATGGGTCTCTTCCTTAAATATATATTAAAGTAAACTCTGTGTGTGTGTGTATATATATACACTGAGGAATATATATACCTTACACTGTATATACAGTGAAAGATATATGCCTCTCATCGGTATAATTCTTAGAGATATACACCTGTGTGTATACACGCTTGAGATACACAGCTCTCGATGCGTATACACTGAGAGATATACACCCATCAGTGTATATACACGGGGAGACACACGGCTGTCTATGTGTATATACTATATACTCTACGCCAGTACGTTCCCACTGAGATACAACTAACACCGGATGTGTGTCCTCCACGAAAAACAAAAAAGAAAATAAGAAATACGAGTTACCCCTTAAATTTTCCTCCCAAAATCTCCGTTTTCTATGAAACGAACATCATTTATAGCGAAGAGAAATAAAACAACATTTTTTTTGTAAATATTAATTAATGACGGTATGAATTTAGGATGATAATTAGTGTTAGATAATGGTTTTAGGATAGTTATTGTCGTTAGAGTTCCATCCCCCCCCAGAGGAGCTGTGAGTGATAGTTGTTTACGTTGCTTCAGGTTAAGGTACGAGGAACTACAGTGACTATTGAGTCACCTCGTTCCTCCTCCAGTCTTACCAAGAGCAGCACCCAGCAGCTCAAGGTACGTTACGTACACGTACGTGCACGTACGTGCATATAAACTATGCACAGACACTACACACACACACACACACACACACACACACACACACACACACCACACACACACACACACACACACACACACACACATACACACACACAAACACACACACACACACATATTAAACACAAACACACAACTAAAACACAAAAAAACAACTTAAATAAAGCAAAACTAAAAAAATTAACTTAATAAAAAAACAAATTGATTCTGAAAAATTCTGAACTATTTCAAACAATTATTATTATTTTTTTTATTCGTTTGTTGTACAAAATTATTATTATTATTTGGTTTTGTTGTTGTTGTTGATGTTGTTGTCGTTGTTGTTGATGTTGTTGTTGATGTTACTGTTGTTGTTGTTGTTGATGTGTCTTTTATATTTTTTTTAATTAGTAAACCATAATGTCATTAATAATAATAATAATACTTAAATAATAATAATAATAATATTATTATTACTTATCATATATTTTAGTCATTTTCGGTACCACTAGTAGTATAGTACTAGTAATTGTACTAGAAATATGAATAACGAAGTAAGGATATAGTGCTATTGCAGCTAGCAGTGTAGCTAGCAGTGTAGCTAGCAGTGTAGCTAGCAGTGTAGCTAGCAGTGTAGCTAGCAGTGTAGCTAGCAGTGTAGCTAGCAGTAGTAGCATAGACTAGCATAGCTACTGAACAGCAGTGTAGCTAGCAGTATAACTAGCAGTGTAGCTAGCAGTGTAGCTAGCAGTGTAGCTAGCAGTGTAACTAGCAGTGTAGCTAGCAGTATAACTAGCAGTGTAGCTAGCAGTGTAGCTAGCAGTGTAACTAGCAGTGTAGCTAGCAGTGTAGCTAGCAGTGTAGCTAGCAGTGTAACTAGCAGTGTAGCTAGCAGTGTAGCTAGCAGTGTAGCTAGCAGTATAACTAGCAGTGTAGCTAGCAGTGTAGCTAGCAGTGTAGCTAGCAGTGTAGCTAGCAGTGTAACTAGCAGTGTAGCTAGCAGTATAGCTAGCAGTGTAGCTAGCAGTGTAGCTAGCAGTGTAACTAGCAGTGTAGCTAGCAGTGTAGCTAGCAGTGTAACTAGCAGTGTAGCTAGCAGTGTAGCTAGCAGTGTAACTAGCAGTATAGCTAGTAGTGTAGCTAGCAGTGTAACTAGCAGTATATCTAGCAGTATAGCTAGCAGTATAGCTAGCAGTATAGCTAGCAGTGTAGCTAGCAGTATAACTAGCAGTGTAGCTAGCAGTGTAGCATAGCAGTGTAGCTAGCAGTGTAGCTAGCAGTGATACTAGCAGTTAGCTAGAGTGTAGCTAGCAGTGTAGCTAGCAGTGTAGCTAGCAGTGTAGCTAGCAGTGTAGCTAGCAGTAGTAGCTAGCAGTGTAGCTAGCAGTATAACTCAGTGTAGAGCAGTATAGCTAGCAGTGTAGCTAGCAGTGTAGCTAGCAGTGTAGCTAGCAGTGTAGCTAGCTAGTACTAGCAGTGAGCTAGCAGTAGCTATAGCTAGCAGTGTAGCTAGCAGTATAGCTAGCAGTAGCTAGCATTAGCAGAGTAAGCTAGCAGTGTAGCTAGCAGTGTAGCTAGCAGTGTAGCTAGCAGTGTAGCTAGCAGTATAACTAGCAGTGTAGCTAGCAGTATAGCTAGCAGTGTAGCTAGCAGTATAGCTAGCAGTGTAGCTAGCAGTGTAGCTAGCAGTGTAGCTAGCAGTAACTAGCAGTGTAGCTAAGCAGTGTAGCTAGCAGTGCTAAGTGTAGCTAGCAGTGTAGCTAGCAGTATACTAGCAGTGTAGCTAGCAGTATAGCTAGCAGTGTAGCTAGCAGTATAGCTAGCAGTGTAGCTAGCAGTATACTAGCATGTGCTAGAGTGAGCTAGCAGTTAGCTAGCAGTGTAGCTAGCAGTAGTAGCAGTAAGCAGTGTAGCTAGCAGTGAGCTAACTAGCAGTGTAGCTAGCAGTATAGCTAGCAGTGTAGCTAGCAGTGTAGCTAGCAGTGTAGCTAGCAGTGTAGCTAGCAGTGTAGCTAGCAGTGTAGCTAGCAGTGTAGCTAGCAGTATAACTAGCAGTGTAGCTAGCAGTATAGCTAGCAGTGTAGCTAGCAGTATAGCTAGCAGTGTAGCTAGCAGTATAACTAGCAGTGTAGCTAGCAGTATAGCTAGCAGTGTAGCTAGCAGTGTAGCTAGCAGTGTAGCTAGCAGTATAACTAGCAGTGTAGCTAGCAGTATAGCTAGCAGTGTAGCTAGCAGTGTAGCTAGCAGTGTAGCTAGCAGTTATAGCAGGTAGTGCAGTAGCTAGCAGTGTAGCTAGCAGTGTAGCTAGCAGTGTAGCTAGCAGTATAACTAGCAGTGTAGCTAGCAGTTATAGCAGTAGCAGTGTAGCTAGCAGTATAGCTAGCAGTGTAGCTAGCAGTATTAGCTAGCAGTGTAGCTAGCAGTATAGCTAGCAGTGTAGCTAGCAGTGTAACTAGCAGTGTAGCTAGCAGTATAGCTAGCAGTGTAGCTAGCAGTGTAGCTAGCAGTATAGCTAGCAGTATAGCTAGCAGTGTAGCTAGCAGTATAGCTAGCAGTTACATGACAGCTAGCAGTGTAGCTAGCAGTATAGCTAGCAGATAGCTAGCAGTGTAGCATAGCAGCTATAGCTACAGTCAGCAGATAATATGCTAGCAGTGCTAGTATAGATAGCAGTATAGCTAGCAGTATAGCTAGCAGTATAGCTAGCAGTGTAGCTAGCAGTATAGCTAGCAGTGTAGCTAGCAGTATAGATAGCAGTATAGCTAGCAGTATAGCTAGCAGTATAGCTAGCAGTGTAGCTAGCAGTATAGCTAGCAGTGTAGCTAGCAGTATAGATAGCAGTATAGCTAGCAGTATAGCTTCTAGAAGAAGTTTTTGTTTCAGTAATAATAGCTGTGGTGGTGTTGATATATTTAATGGTTGACGGTGATAGTAATAAGAGTAGTATCGGTGGTGGTAGTAGCATTAGTAGTGGTAGTAATACTAGTAGCAATAGTGGTAATAGTAATAGTGGTAGTAGTGATGGTGGTGGTAATGATAGTGGTAATAACAGCAGTAACTGAAGTAATAATTGTATCAACATTAGCAGTAGTTGAGATGCTCTCACTAACACTAGGAGTGCTGCTAATGTTAAGAGTTACATAAATATCAGCTTAAAGTAATATTTTTTTTCCAAAATATTACTCTTGCAATTACAATAACTGATAATCTTTTTATTAGATTCACACGACATAAAGATAACTTCACTCTCTCATCTGTCTTCTTCAGGAGCGTCTTCGGGAGCTAAAGGCTGACCAACACTGCCACGGTAACTCAGGTTCGGGCACCGAGTACTCTGATGTGACCCAAAGCGATGACTTCACACTCACCGGCCGCAGGTCACCTCCCAAATCCCCCGACAGGTCACAAGGAAGGTCGGTCAGCAAGTCCCCCGAAAGACCTCAAAGGAGATCAACCAGTGTATCTCCGAAGAGGTCACCTCGAAGATCTACCAGTGGGTCTTCCAGGAGATCGCCAGCAAGGTCTTCCAGGAAGCCCTCTGGAAAGTCCCCAAAAGAACTGAAGAGGAGTTCGACTGTGCCTCAGGAGGGAGGAGCTGATGAAGTGGCCTCCACATCTTCAGCAATGATGTCCTCAGCTGCTTTAGTGGCTCAAGAAAGTTCCAGCGGAGGAGATGCCGTGGTTTCCAGACCGGCGTCACTACCCGCAGCAGTTTGCCACGAATTCGGGCAATTGTCTAACAAGAGAATTTCAGCGCCGGCGAAGATTTCAACCAGCTCACGAAGCAGCTCAAGAGAGTCAGGTGTATCACTGGAAGCCCAGAAAGTTCTTGAACCCACAGATGCTTCGACACGTACGCCTCCCATGTCTCAAGAAACACAAAGTGGGGAAAAGTCAGTTCTGATGAACGGCAGTCTTTCCTCTAGTCAGACATCGAGGAAGTCGCCAATTGTCCATGATCTCAAGTTGAAGGATAAAGTTCCTATGAATAAGAAGCCCACTCTAGTGGAGCAGAGAAGGAGGCATTCAATGGAACCTCGCAGAAAGTCTGTGGAGCGGAGCAAGAGGTTCTCTGAGAGCCACAGGAGCTCGTCTGTAGCCAGCAAGAAAAACTCTGATAACTGGAGTAACTCACCCGAAATTCGAAAACGGTCTTCGTTACCATGCAAGAGAGACCCAGAGAATTGGAGGAGCTCATTTGATACCCAAAAGAACCAGGCCGAGGCTGCTAGAAGTTCCCCTGAGATCCTCAAAAAAGCCCCAGAAACTGAGCATAAATCTCCCGATGTTCGAAAAAGGTGTTCGCTACCAAACAAGAGAGATCCTGATACCTTCGGTAACTCTCCCGACTTTCGAAAAAGATCTTCGTTACCTAGCAAAAGAGATCCTGATAACTGGAGGAAATCGTTCGAAATCCACAAGAATACGCCAGAAGCTTTCAAGAATGTGTCAGATGCAAGCGTGACCTCTTTCATTCGAAAGAATTCTTCTGAAAGGGTAAGGAGCTCGAGCGTAAATACCGACAACTCAGATGAGGCTCGGAAGAAATCTAGAAAAAGTCCAAGAAAATCATTTGATGAAAGCAAAAGCAGGAACTCATCTGTGTCAGATACGGCATCTAGCACAGGTGTTGAGTCGGTGAAGACACACAAGAGCTCAGCAGACAACCGCACGAGTGAGAACCTGAAGAATTCTCTCGAGTCCCAAGAACCCAGAGACGAGGCAAATGACGAAGGAATCCAAATGGCTTGTTAAGACCACATGTATATGTAATGTGGGGAGCCTTTTTTTACTTAAAACTTGTCCAGATAAATTGGGTTCAGCTGTTCAGATATGCTAGACTCTCTTTATTTTGACGATCGTATACTAATATGCAAGTTCGACAATGAACACTGGTGATAGATTCACAAATGGACTGAAGTGTAAGAGTGTCAGTTGCTCTTGGACACATGTACTCAAGTCTATGACAAGTTTGTACTCGGAAACACGAACTTAACTTTGAAGCGGCCTTCACGAACGCATTCAAGCTAAACTGAATCGTAGCAGAGAAAACTAAAGCAGCAAAACAAACACTGAGCAAAAGTACTGAAAACATATGTGTTAGATTACTAGTACAAAGAACACTGATTCACTCAGAGGTTCTAGAGTACTAAGATATTAAATCGCACTTCTTATAATGCACCCAGAGAAAAGCCCTCATTTAAACCTCGTCTTACAAGGAAGCCTGGCTTCAGACCTGGCTGCGAGGGGAGTAGAACCCTCGAAGCTGCTCGAAGGTATATCACAAGTACGTTCCAGAAAAGGCATAAATAAAAGGATATTGCGAGGTGCTAACTGTCTGTGAGGATGGCAATCTCCGTTTTCTGTTGCCTTCAGGAGGGAGTAGCACCAGGCGTCAGCAGTAACTGCTGAATCAGAGGTCATCTATGGTGCTGACCTGCCAAGAATCTCGATTTCCTTTACCCAGCTTATGGGGGATAAGTAGCAGTACAGCATTAGCCTGTATACGTTTTTATATATGTGTATGTGTATGGTAAAGTTCCTTACTCAAGAAAACACAATTGTGGCCTGAGGCTTCAACAAAAGCCCTCATCAACAAAATTTTATTGTTATTTTTATGGGAGAAGCGTTAAGCCCTCAGGGGACATATATCGTCTGGGAATGGGAGGCAATCAGGTTCGAGTCATGGAAGGGAAGAGCCCTCTCACCGGCACCGAAAACCCCCTGTCGAGGGACCACGTAAACATGGCACAGTAACCACTACGTAACCCGGAATTAACCAAAGTTTTCTTCCTGACGAGCCTTACATCAACCACAGTGTTGCTGGGACCTAGTCATCAATAACTAGTTATCAATTAACATCACTTGATTGAACTTTTCATCTTCAAAATTTTATTCTGCATGACACTGAGGTGTATTGCATAATTTTTTTCACTTAATAAGCGTATGTAGGATTTTGGTGAACTGTATTAGATTTATACACGAGATAGATATTTTGTGAACACATTAATGTATCATGGTAGATAGAGTCATGTACGTATTATGTTGGATACGTTAAAAATGATTTTACGAATACCCATTATGATGGTGAAGAGAGTGAAGTATGGTGATTGAACATGAGAGTGAAGTATGGTGACTGAACATGAGAGTGAAGTATGGTGACTGAACATGAGAGTGAAGTATGGTGACTGAACATGAGAGTGAAGTATGGTGACTGAACATGAGAGTGAAGTATGGTGACTGAACATGAGAGTGAAGTATGGTGACTGAACATGAGAGTGAAGTATGGTGACTGAACATGAGAGTGAAGTATGGTCACTGAACATAGTAACGTATGATATAAAATACTTTACCCTTCATTATAGTGGCTACAATAATGCAGTGTTTGACACACACACTCATCATGGCGGATAATGAAGTAATTATCAAGATATAATGAACAAAGTTCATCACACAAGATGAACACTAAATTTAAATAGGTAGAAGGACACAAGTGCAACTAATGTGACATTTTATTGCGGCAACGTTTCGCTCTCCAGGAGCTTTGTCAAGCGAAACGTTGCCACAATAAAATGTGACAATAGTTGTACTTGTGTCCTTTTACCTAACATATTCTCGGTAATTCTACCAATATTATTACAGTAAATTTAAACTTTATTAAAGAATTCAATAAAGTTTACAATGAATGCTTGTGTCTATATACTATATATATATATATATATATATATATATATATATATATATATATATTAAAATTTAAAGGTAATCAGATCATTTTTTTATACGAGATGTAGTATTAAACAGTGTTAGAATTTAAAGAGAATCTAGTGATAAATAAGACGCCATTCTCAAGATTTCCAAAGATAACAAAACAAAGAATACATGATAACTTAAAGTCAAGAATATTACAATCAATGTAGAATAAGAGAAGGGAAGGAAGGACTTATTGTATGAATATGTCTTACATGTATAATGTATAACTATGTTTTAGCAAGGTAAAGAATTATATACATATATAATTTATTATTAATGTACACAGAAAATAATTTGATATTATTTAATGTATTATACGTATATATATATATATATATATATATATATATATATATATATATATATATATATATATATATATATTACTGTTTCTTCACTGTATCAAATATAGTTATTTATCTCTAGAAAGTGTATAGTGTTTATGATTTATTCTAGAAAATGGATCGAATTTCATATATATATATATATATATATAGTATACGTGTATATATATATATATATATATATATATATATATATATATATATATATATATATATATATATATATATATATATATATATATATATGCAAAAATGCCTGTAAATGCCTATTTGTATAGTTTAAACCCTAATTATGCCCCCAAAACACTTCAATTTAATTTCAAACTCAGCTTCATACATCACCCTCAAAAAAAAATGTGAAGATAAACCCGTATACAGTAGTACTGTACTGCTATGTCTCCCGCAGTGCTAAAACGTAAGGTCGATCACCATGCCCAGCTCTTCTAGGGCAGGGTAGGTGCCAAGGCTGGAGCTTGCTACCATCTGCGGCTGCGAGCCTGCCCTTCCTGTCAGCCTCCTTGGGGCGGGGAAGGTGGCAGACCAGAGAGGCCTAGCATCTATCTACCTCCATGCCTCGTGCTGGTGGGGAATGTGGCTAGGCCTGGGGCCAGTTGGTCCCGCCACTGAGGGGTACCCCCTCCCATGGGAGACATAGGTCTCTGATACTCCCACGACAGGGAGCCGGAGCCGGGTCGCCATCTGGTAAAGACCCGGGCCGGGCGTATTCCCGGTGAATCCTCCTCCTAAAACGTAAAATACCGATGTTACCCCCTATATGTACTGCAATTCATGCAACCCCGTTTTCTTTGGTATACTGTAATCCATGCAACCCCGTTTTCTTTGGTATACTGTAATCCATGCAACCCCGTTTTCTTTGGTATACTGTAATCCATGCAACCCCGTTTTCTTTGGTATACTGTAATCCATGCAACCCCGTTTTCTTTGGTATACTGTAATCCATGCAACCCCGTTTTCTTTGGTATACATACGGTAAATATACGGTAATTATTTAATTTAGTAAAAGTAAAGTTAAATGTACGGGTACTCACCAATAATGAACGATACCGATTGATGATGAATTAGCTGTGCAGTACGATGAGGATAATGAAGATAATGACTGCACAACAAAGGTCTGCTTTAAGCCATAATGACACGTTACTGAGGCTTAGCTTTTCTTTTCCCGGATCGAATCCAGAAGTTGAACCTTCTCCTGGAGTGTCTTAAACTTCCTGTGGCACTTATTGCCAGAAGCCTTTGAAGGTTCGGGGCGTTTGGGCGGCATCTTAGGGCTTAAACGAACGAAAAATCCGAGAAGAGTTGGTAGACAGTTAAGATGAACGAATGTTTTGCCTCATTTGCCGGATATACGTCACAGAACAGCAGCCAATCAGCAGCAAGGAGGAACGAATAACGCTCTCGGATTGGCTACTTTCTAACCTCACGCCCCGTTCTCCTCTACGGACGATTTGTGTTCTCTCTACGGCACTAAAATATTTATAAAGTATTATATATTTTATATGGAAATTTTGCTGATTTTACGATAATATTTATATTACAAAATTATTAAATTATATTTTTCTTTACATTTACCGTTAAAACGAATAAAAAAATTATATATGGCCACGAAACCCCCCCCCCAAAAAAAAAAAAAAAAAAAATCCGCGAATTTGCTGGGATTTCCACGAACAATTATTAGGTTCTTAGGAAAAATCAGCGAATTACTGAAGCCGCTAATTTGGAACCGCGAATTCGCGGGGGTCCATAGCTAGATGAGGATATCGGCTATTATTACTATTATTATATTCGTGAAGAAGAAGTCCTGTGGTATAATACGTACTGAGTTTCGATGCAAGAAAGGGGGGGAGGGGGTAAGTGATCTAACTCCGTGGATGAAGAGCTTTCATCCAGAAGAAGTCACCTCCATGAATGGAAGTAAAGGCTAGGCTGTGGGGAGAAACTCTACGGCATCCACACTCCATATTTCAGTTAGTCTCGCACTAGTAATTCTGAGAATAAGTTTATTCAGGTATACACAAATACAGTTACATGGATTATCATACATACCAGTATATGTGGGGAAACCCAGGATAACCCATTGGGGGTTCTTACTAGACGGTGGAGGGAGTTACTAGATGGGGCTTCCATGTCTAGATTTTCTTATTTAATCCACAAGGTCCATCAATAAAGAGGTTATTTTTATTGATGCATGTGTGTGTGTGTGTGTGTGTGTGTGTGTGTGTTTATTGATGCATGATGTGTGTACTCACCTAATTTTACTCACCTAGTTGTGGTTGCAGGGGTCGAGTCATAGCTCCTGGCCCCTGTGTGTGCGTGTAACATATTTTACGTACACTGACAGAAAAACACATGGTCAGAAAATAAGAAAACAAGTTAATATTGTTAACTTTAATTCAGTGTGTCATTTTTTACACAGTTTTATAAGTCAAATTCTTTTCTTTCTTGAATTTACAAGATAAAAAAATATATTAGGTTGAATTTACAAATCGATATTTGCGTACTTTTATTGATTTTATTTTTTACATTATTTCCCTATAAGTTTCATTATCCTTTTCACTATTAGTTTTTTGTTAGCTCAGCAAGTGTTCAATTCTTTGAGTTTTTTTTTTGTTTTGGTTACCTAAAAAAATGCATTTTTGGGTTAGTTTTTTATATTACATTTTTGTCGACAAATCTTTCGATTTATTTTGTGAAAGTTTGAAAGTTTCCTTCATCATCCTTTTTTTTCCTTCAGGATTTTCAATGTTTTTTTTTCTAATTTATTTCCTGTATTTGCTACATTTTCATTATATATTAAAAATCAACACTAAACACGTTTACTTAACTTTATCCTCATTATTTATCACTCTCAATATATCCCTATTATTATTATTGTGATTATTATTATTATTATTATTATTATTATTATTATTATTATTATTCAGGAAAATCATTATTAGTCCTCCCACTCATGTTTATTTTCATGTTTATTACTTATTCTCTAAATTTTCGACTAAAGAAAACAATTAGCATCTCTCATTATTTGTTTACTGGTATACATGATCTGTCTGTGTTTAGCAGACGAAGGATCGAGCCCTCAGCAGGCCTAAGCTCTTTGTATTCAATAATTATGTGGCAGAAAACAGGTCATGTTGAGAGGTGATCAGTATTATGGTTATATCAGGTTCTATAATTATTCGAGATAGATATATACCAGATTAGCACAAGGTATGGTCTTCAGGTAGACGCTCAGGTGTCGACAGGTAGAGGCTCAGATGAACAGATGTCGACACACACGGATGTTAATCTTTCAGAGGTAGGTCTGGAAAAAGACACTACAGCTGTCAACCACACTCCTCCAGCTGATGATACAATCTCAGGTGGCGCAAGGAAGCAGGAATGGGAACCCCAGCTAGATGACGCAGTTGACTTTCAGGCGGTGCAGCTGTCGTCGCAGGTGGTGCAGCTGGTGGACGATAGAGGAGGTATGGGCTAGGCTGCCTCCTGTTCCTACTTCGTCTCCCTCTCCTCCTTCTCCTCCTCCTCCTTCTGCAGCAGTGCTCAACTCCTCAAGACATGACCTTACTCCTGCGCACACTCCAGTGACGTCACTCACCCTGCCGGAGGTCAACACTGGTCAGAGATCAGTAGACGACAAACAGAAGACAAGAATAAAGACAATTTATAAAACAAGTTTTATTAAAAATTGGTACGCGTAAATGACAATAAATATGATTTATGAATAAAAAATAAAGGTCCTTTATTAAAGCCAGTCTCTCCTTGCTTATTTTCTGAAAATAAAAATATATAACATTAACTTCTGCTTTGAATAATTTCACAATTAAAAAAAATATATATATATTGCATTAGACTTGGATTAACCTGCTAGACTGAGACAAAAATTTCACAATTTTCCACATATTTTTAAAAGCATTAAACCCCACTGGTAAGGCAACTTACGAAGGACTGAGCGATCGTTTCTGGTCTCCTTTAGGCTTCATCTGTAAAGAAGAGAGACAGTTATTAATTTATCTAATGAAAAACGTGGCCAAAAAAAAAAAACCAGTCAGTGACAACTGTATATAAAGAGAAGAAATATTTGTAAAATATGTGAGTTATTTTTAACATCAGATGAAAGTTTGTGTGAGATTAACTATTTGTAGTTACTGTAGTAGAGTTATGTTCCTGGTATCTATAGGTACTGTAGTAATGATCCTGGTATCTATAGATACTGTAGTAATGATCCTGGTATCTATAGATACTGTAGTAATGTTCTTGGTATCTATATATACTGTAGTAATGATCCTGGTATCTATAGATACTGCAGTAATGATCCTGGTATCTGTAGATACTGTAGTAATGATCCTGGTATCTATAGATACTGTAGTAATGTTCCTGGTATCTACAGTTACTGTAGTAATGATCCAGAGAGACAGTCAGTCAGCCAGTAAGTCAGCCATTAAGCCAGAGAGACAGTCAGTCAGCCAGTCAGCCCCAGAGAGACAGTCAGCCAGTCAGCACCAGAGAGACAGTCAGCCAGTCAGCCAGAGAGAGTCATCCAGCCAGTCACAGAATCAGAGACTCAGACATCAGCCAACCAGTTTTACAGCCAGTCAGGAAGTCAGACAGTCGGCCAATCAGCCAGCCAGTAAGTCACCCAGCAATACATTCAGCCAGCAAGTCAGAAAGTTAGCCAATCAACCAACCCGTCTAACAATCACACTGTGAGTCAGTCATACAATCAGTCCAGATAGTCACATTCACAATCATATTCTCGTCAGTCAGTCATCATTCTCATTGTTTTCATCACTGTTATCAAGGCATTCAGTCATCATTCAGTCATTATTCAGTCATCATTCAGTCATTATTCAGTCATCATTCAGTCATTATTCAGTCATCATTCAGTCATTATTCAGTCATCATTCAGTCATTATTCAGTCATCATTCAGTCATTATTCAGTCATCATTCAGTTATTATTCAGTCATCATTCAGTCATCATTCAGTCATCATTCAGTCATCATTCAGTCATCATCCAGTTGACATCTGAAAGTCCAAATAGAGATGGCAAGACAGCAAATATGGTGTAAGTCAAATCAGTTAAACTTTGGAAATTCAATTTCAACTTCAACTGGATCGTCTGTCTCTGTCTCTATGTCTCTGTCTGTCTCTGTCTCTATGTCTCTGTCTGTGTGTCTCTCTCTCATAAAACATATTTCTGTCATCTGTTTTATCCACTTTCCTATAGACCTTCTTCCTTTCTCTCTTCCCTCCCTCCTCCCTCCCTCCATCCCTCCCTCCCTCCTTCACAATACCATTATTTCCAGTCTACGGATCCAGAGCGCACCATTACGTCGCGACAAAATTAATCCCATCCCCAATTACTTGGTCAATAGTTTGGTTGATCGATTCGGGTGACTGAACTGTGTGGGTACTGCAAGAGAGAGAGAGAGAGAGAGAGAGAGAGAGAGAGAGAGAGAGAGAGAGAGACAGACAGACAGACAGACAGACAGACAGAGAGAGATGATTTTAATGCTGAAATCAGTGATAAGAATGAATGGAAGAGTATTAGAACCCGGGGATGAGGTGAATGTCATAGGGGTAAAATTTGACTTCAGAATTTTTTGAGGAATCACGTGGTAAATCTTGCAAGCAAGGCAGCCAAGAAGGTAACAGCACTAAGGCGTGTCTAGTGCCTGGTCAACAGCACTAAGGCGTGTCTAGTGCCTGGTCAACAGCACTAAGGCGTGTCTAGTGCCTGGTCAACAGCACTAAGGCGTGTCTAGTGCCTGGTCAACAGCACTAAGGCGTGTCTAGTGCCTGGTCAACAGCACTAAGGCGTGTCTAGTGCCTGGTCAACAGCACTAAGGCGTGTCTAGTACCTGGTCAACAGCACTAAGGCGTGTCTAGTACCTGGTCAACAGCACTAAGGCGTGTCTAGTACCTGGTCAACAGCACTAAGGCGTTTCTAGTGCCTGGTCAACAGCACTAAGGTGTGTCTAGTGCCTCGTCAACAGCACTAAGGCGTGTCTAGTGCCTAGTCAACAGCAGGGGTTGTAAAACTCTGCATGAGGCACAAGTGCACTCACAACTTGAGTGTTCCCCACTTTCCTAAATTGCCTGCCACTCCACCTCCCCATCCTGGTCTAATCTACGACTTCTAGACAGGTGAACAAAGCAAGATGACTTATCTCTCACCTGGACCCGGCCTGGATAGATCAGTCATTAGAGCAGAGCCTTCAACATCGGAGAGATATGAGCAATCTTAATGTTATGTACAAGGCAAATATTGTCCGGGTGCCACACCTGGCTTCTCTTCCCGGAAAGCGAGAAGACAGCTTCTGTACCACAAGACGGGCAGCAACAAGTAGCTAAATTCTAGCCGTACCTTTTCTCAAAAACACCACTTTACCTGAGACCATTCATTGCTAGAATGACCTGAGTCTACAACATGTTCGTACACAACACTGATAACAACAGCGATTTGGTTTGGTCAGCTGACCAAATGAAATCGTTAGTCCGCAGCTGGATCCAATCTCCTCTTTTTTGTATATTTCATAACGATAAAATGATTCTCAAATGAGATGAGGTAGAAGGAACTCTTAACCAAACCTTGTGAAGAGAAAAAAAGGAGAAATAAAGAGAGAGAGAGAGAGAGAGAGAGAGAGAGAGAGAGAGAGAGAGAGAGAGAGAGAGAGAGAGAGAGAGAGAGAGAGAGAGAGAGAGACTATCTCTACATCCCAGTATCACTGAGTCGAGATACCAACAGAAGAAACACGGAATCAATACCACCACAATTGTTTAGAAAGAAGAGAAATAAAATTTTCTCGTAAATCGGCTTTAAAAATCAACGGCCAATTTATCGGATAAGAGTGAATGACACAGCAGGATATCTTTGGCTTCGGTATACGAGATCGCCAGAGTTTCAAACAAATCTGCCAATCAGAAGCGTAAAATC
>WNWK01000315.1:72500-87500 GCA_009830355.1 Cherax destructor
TTAGAGGTAAGACAGAGAGTAGGATTGCAGATGAGCAAGGAGGCTTTAGAGTGGGTAGGGGATGTGTAGATCAAGTGTTTACAGTGAAGCATATATGTGAACAGTATTTAGATAAAGGTAGAGAAGTTTTTATTGCATTTATGGATTTAGAAAAGGCATATGATAGAGTGGATAGGGGAGCAATGTGGCAAATGTTGCAAGTGTATGGAATAGGTAGTAAGTTACTGAAGGCTGTAAAGAGTTTTTATGAGGATAGTGAGGCTCAGGTTAGGGTGTGTAGGAGAGAGGGAGATTACTTCCCGGTAAAAGTAGGTCTTAGACAGGGATGTGTAATGTCACCATGGTTGTTTAATATATTTATAGATGGGGTTGTAAAGAAGTAAATGCTAGGGTGTTGGGGAGAGGGGTGGGATTAAATTATGGAGAATTAAATGCAAAATGGGAGTTGACACAGTTACTTTTTGCTGATGATACTGTGCTTATGGAGATTCTAAAGAAAAGTTGCAAAGGTTAGTGGACGAGTTTGGGAGATGTGTAAAGGTAGAAAGTTAAAAGTGAACATAGATAAGAGTAAGGTGATGAGGGTATCAAATGATTTAAATAAAGAAAAATTGGATATCACATTGGAGAGAGGGATTATGGAAGAAGTAAATGTTTTCAGATATTTGGGAGTTGACGTGTCAGCGGATGGGTTTATGAAGGATGAGGTTAACCATAGAATTGATGAAGGAAAAAAGGTGAGTGGTGCATTGAGGTATCTGTGGAGACAAAAAACGTTATCCATGGAGGCAAAGAAGGGAATGTACGAAAGTATAGTGGTACCAACACTCTTATATGGGTGTGAAGCATGGGTTGCAAATGCTGCAGTGAGGAGGAGGCTGGAGGCAGTGGAGATGTCCTGTCTAAGGGCAATGTGTGGTGTAAATATTATGCAGAAAATTCGGAATGTGGAAATTAGGAGGTGTGGAGTTACTAAAAGTATTTGTCAGAGGGCTGAAGAAGGGTTGTTGAGGTGGTTTGGTCATTTAGAGAGAATGGATCAAAGTAGAATGACTTGGAGAGCGTATAAATCTGTAGGGGAAGGAAGGCGGGGTAGGGGTCGTCCTAGAAAAGGTTGGAGGGAAGGGGTAAAGGAGGTTTTGTGGGCGAGGGGCTTGGACTTCCAGCAAGCATGTGTGAGCGTGTTAGATAAGAGTGAATGTAGACGAATGGTTTTTGGGACATGACGATCTGTTGGAGTGTGAGCAGGGTAACATTTTGTGAAGGGATTCAGGGAAACCAGTTAATTGATTTAGTTGGACTTGAGTCCTGGAAATGGGAAGTACAATGCCTGCACTTTAAAGGAGGGGTCTGAGATAGTGACAGCTGGGAGGGACTATTCTCAGCTGTCGTATCTGAGCTCCTCTGCAAAGACAGTGATTATGTATGAGTGTGGTGAAAGTGTTGAATGATGATGAAAGTATTTTCTTTTTGGGGATTTTCTTTCTTTTTGGGTCACCCTGCCTCGGTGGGAGACGGCCGACTTGTTGAAAAAAAAAAAAAAAAAAAAAAATATATATATATATATATATATATATATATATATATGTCGTGCCGATTAGGTAAAACTGGTCAATTAGCAAGAACTCATCTAAAATTAAGTCCTTTCTAAAATTTTCTCTTATACGTTTAAAGATATATATTTTTAATTTATGTTAATGTAAGAATTTATAATTTTGTACCAAGAGAAACTTTGAAAACCTACCTAACCTTATTACAACAAGCGCAATTTAATTTAGCCTAACCCAACTAAATATATTTTAGAAAAGTTAACATTAATTTAATAATAAACAAACACAATGAAATATATTTTTTCGTTATGTTCAGAATGATTTTGGCGAAATTATTGCATACACAAATTTTAGCTTGTCTTATATGGCAAGTGCTATTGAGCGTTGGCTATTTAAGTAAAATCAAGTTTTACTATATCATATATATATATATATATATATATATATATATATATATATATATATATATATATATATATATATATATATTTTAATCATGAACACAAAAATCACTTACCAAATAATCAGGTACCCATAAAAATCACACTCACACACACAGGAAATTCACGCACATTCTCCTGTTATTTACGAACCACGTACTTAAGTCTCTGGTTAGCATCCAGCTCCCGGGCCGCCGCTAGTCTCTCTCTCTGTCTCCTCCTCTCCTCTCTGGCTCTCCTATGCACCTCCGCCACCGTCACTAATCTATTAGCACAAATACGACTCATATGAGACACGTGTCAAATGGGGAATACAAAATGGGGCAGTGAATAAGTGGAATTAAAAATAGGGAAGAAATCTAATATGGTAAATATTTCATGTCAGTGGTAAAAATCTATGTATTTTTTTAGAAATAAATACTGTGTGGGTCTATCGTGGCCCAGGAACTACCAGATAATAATAATAATAATAATAATAATAATAATAATAATAATAATAATAATAATAATAATAATAATAATAATAATAATAATAATAATAATAATAATAATAATAATAATAATAATAATAATAATTAATAATAATAACTAATAATAGTAACTAATAATAATAATCATAAAATAATAATAATAATAATAATAATAATAATATTAATAATAATAATAATAATAACAAGTAATAGTAATAATAATGATAATTAATAATATTAATAATAATAGTAATACCAATAATAATAACAATAATATTAATATTAATAATGGTAATGTTAATATTAATAATAATATTAATATTAACATTATTAATAACAATTTAAGACTGAAGGCGAAAATTAATCATAATTATACAAGTAATTTCAATGTTTTCATATTTTTTAAAAGAAAAAAAATCGACCCACACATAGAGACAAAATTCTGCGAGTCTTACTTAGATTTATGTTGGTCTTTCTGGTTCCTCTTGGAGACAAGAGATGGTCTGGACCTCCTGCTGCCCTCCAGCGGTCTCCTGGCCGTCCTCCAGAGTCTCCTGCTGCCTGCTGCTGCCCCTCCTCGCAGCTGCTGCTGCAGCAGCTGCTCCTCCAAGCTGGGCAGCTGCAACCTCACAACTGGTAGCGAGATGCTGCTCACCTGAGGAAGGGTAAGCTGGGTATTACTAAGCTGGGTATCACTAAGCTGGGTATCACTAAGCTGGGTATCACTAAGCTGGGTATCACTAAGCTGGGTATCACTAAGCTGGCTATCACTAAGCTGGCTATCACTAAGCTGGCTATCACTAAGCTGGCTATCACTAAGCTGGCTATCACTAAGCTGGCTATCACTAACATTATTACTAACACGGACAGCGCCAGCGTGGTCACCTTTTGAATGCTTCGTACGACGTTTCTCTCTGTCTTGAACCATTAAGTGATTAGACAATGGTTGGTCTAGGGAAGACCGAAATGTAGCCAGAAACTTTCTGTTAACTGTAGTCTGTGAATTGTTTCAGACGTTAGTATTGTGGATTTGTGTTCTTCGTTACTGACTCACCTGTCGTTGACAGTCATTGTTATTGTGGCTAACTCACCTGTCGTTGACAGTTGTCATTAGTTGCTGACTCACCTGCCGCTGACAGTCGTTGTTAGTTACTGACTCACCTGTCGATAACAGTCGTCGTTGTGGCTGACTCACCTGTCGCTGACAGTCGTCATCAGTGTGGCTGAGAGCTTCACTGAGGGGTCTCCTATAACCTTCTCCTAGGTCTCCCTCCAGGCTCTCCATGTCGTCCTCCAGCTGGTGGGGGTCACCCTGCAGGTGGAGATGTATGGTCCTGCGGTGGCCTTCTATGTGGCTCAGTGCCTCTGAAGGTACCATGATGGAGCCCACCGGCAGGAGGAAGCTCTGAAGGGAGTCAGCACCAGGACTACTGAAGGAGTTGAGGAAGCGATTCTTGGAGTCTGGAAGCCTATTGAGAATGCGCATCCTGCTGTCTGGAGAAATGTAGGATGTGTCCTGGACACAGTCACAGCTCCAGGTCACCGCTGGGGTGTTGTCCTCGGGGCCTCTGGGGTCGTTCCCCAGGCCTCGCTCGCAGGACGCGTCCTCGCGCGTCACGTCGAACTCTGGTCTCGTCGGGAAGTCGAAGTTGGGGGTCAAGAGACACGCCGAGGCGGGGCTAGAAGCTCGCCCTAGAGTGTCACTCTCGCTGTCAGGACGCTGCTGGAGGCTGAGGTGGAGGTCGGGCTGCTCCTCCACGCCCTTGGTGATGGCGATGCGGAAGTTGGTGGAGAGTGAGGGGGGGTTATCACCCCTTCCTACATCCTCATCATCTTTCGACTCGTTTTCACTGCCTCTCTTCTGCCGTCGGCGCGAATTTTGATCACTTTCAGAGTCCTCAGTGTCACCTTCACTCCCACCGTCCCATCCGTACCATGCCCGGGCGCTGCCGCACCTCTCCACACCCCCGCCATTTTCCTCATTATCAAACGAACTATCTTCTTCTTCTTCCTCTTCCTCCCAACTTTCTGAACGTTCCCTGGCGTTTGAAGCCAAAATTTTATGATTTCCCTCGGGATGATCCTCGTCAGCGGTGCAGGGGTTGGTAAGGCTCTCGTTATTTTCACTAGCGGCGCATTTTTCCTTCAGGAATTGCAAAATAACGCGGGTCCCTCCTTTTATAACATCAGGCGGTGGGAAGGTGATGGGGTTGTCACTCACCTGCAGCGTCGCCAGCTCCGGTAATGTACCTGTGGGGAGATGAGAAGTTCTTAACAGGAGTCACACGGGCTAAATTGACTGGCAACATTGTATAAGAAAAATAACAGTATTACATAAACACACACACGTGCCCATACAATAACAAAAACACATAGCAGTAAAAACAAAATTCATACACAGTTTCAAGAGTAAATATAATAGTCGATCATAAGCTAACTTGACGCTCAACCTAACCCAAATATCAAACTATTAATGTAATGAGACATCGCAGAGAAGAAACTGGTACAATAAAGAATGCAGTATTCCCAGAAGGGTAGTAGATAACGAGGAAGCAGAGGTGGAGGAGTGAAAGTCTTGGTCAGCAATACGTAGAGTTTAGAGAAGTTCAGCCAATCTCACAGAGGTCAGAGTGGAACTCATTGTAAGTATGAGTGAAGGTAATAATAGGAGCAGTAGGGGGGAGAGAGAGAGAGAGAGAGAGAGAGAGAGAGAGAGAGAGAGAGAGAGAGAGAGAGAGAGTATGAAGACAAGAAAAACGACATCATACAAGTCATTAAGAAAGTGATTCTACAGACAAGGCTCAGCTGAATTATGTTGATAAATTATTATTATTATTATTATTATTATTATTAATGTTATTATTATTATTAAATTTAATAATAATAATAATTATTATTATTATTACATTGTAGTAGTAATAATTATTATTATTAAAATAATAATAATAATAAATATAATATTAATTATATTATTATTATTATTATTATTATTATCAGTTATTAATATTAAATTATTAGGAAGAGCCATCCTGGAAACTGTCTCAATAAACTGGAAGAAATAAATAATAAAAAGGAATATTCCTGTTGGAAGCTTCGATCAAGACGTTGAAGGAAGGAGGAGGAGAAACTGTCAGGATTAGAGGTCATCAAGGGTGATTATGTCATTTATAAGAGATGCAAGACCGCTCTTCAGAACACACAACCCCTGTCTTGTATAAACTAGCGGCCCTTGTCCAAATGGAGACGAATGGTTGAGTAAACTCTTCGTGTTGGTAGAAGGTATTTCCCCCATTAGGCTGGGAGTTATATACTTTAGAAACCGTGTTTGTTTTTTAGGTCTTTTGGAAGCTCTGTATCTGTCTGTCTGTCTGTTTCTCTCTCTCTCTCTCTCTCTCTCTCTCTCTCTCTCTCTCTCTCTCTCTCTCTCTCTCTCTCTCTCTCTCTCTCTCAGGGTACAGTCACTGTTGTCATTAAAGATATCTTTTTCTTTGAATTGTGGGCAATGATTTTTTCTTTGAATTTATCCCTGGAATATCCCATGATTTTGAGTCCCCTTATTTTCCACTTAGTGCGTTGACTTTAATATACTGCTGCGGCTGCGGCTGCGGCTGCGGCTGCGGCTGCGGCTGCGGCTGTTAATACTACTATTGCTACTACTACTACTACGACTTCTAATGCTACTTCTACTATTGATGATGCTAAGACTGCTGTTAATACTAGTGCTACTGCTACTGAAGCTGCTACTGCTACTGCTCCTGGTAATGCTACTATTCCTGATACTGCTGCAAATACTGCTGCTCCTGCTACTACTTGTGCTGTCTATTACTACTTCTAATAATAATAATAATTGTTACTATTAGTAGTAGTAGTGGTAATTATCATCATCATCATTATTATTATTATCCATTACATGCATCATCGTCCTCAGTGAATCTTTCCGCTCACCTTGAGGACCACTTGTCTTATTAATTAAATAAGAGTAACTACATGTTCATCTTGAACCATCTCTTAACACTCCCACATTTCCTCTTCCTTCTCTATTTTTCTCTTTTATACTCTGGAAGTGTTCCAGACCTGTTGGAAGAGTTTCAGAGATACTGGAAGTATTTCAGGCCTACTGGAAGTGTTCCAGATCTGCTGGAAGTGTTCGAGACCTGCTGGAAGAGTTTCAGAGATGTTGGAAGAGTTCCAGACCTGCTGGAAGTGTTTCAGACCTGCTGGAAGGGTGTCAGACCTGCTGAAAGTGTTCCAGACCTGCTGGAAGAGTTCCAGACCTGCTGGAAGAGTGTCAGACCTACTAGAAGTGTTCCAGACCTGGAAGTGTTGCAGACCTGCTGGAAATGTTCCAGGAACTCTGGAAGGTCTCTCTCCCTCCCTCAAAAGCTATACTACGCACCGCCAGGTTATACAAACCCGGGCCTCAACAATTTCGTTACACAAAGACTATAATTCTGTGTTTATCTCCCGTCAAAGGCCTGGCTATAATTATAGAGGCTGTCTGTTAGCTTTTAGTGACGCGGAAATAATGACAGCACTTACATGGGCTATATTTAAGAAACTCCAACTTTGAGGTAATTCACCTACTCCAGGTAATTATAGGGGTCACCTACTCTAAGTAATTATAAGGCTCACCTACTCCAGGTAATTATAGAGCTGCGTTTCCGAACTCAAGGTAATTTGATCCTCTGGGCCCAATTTAAGTAATATTTAGAAGATTGGTGATAATTGTCGGTTAAGTGTCGGGCTCTGTGTGTGTGTGTGTGTGTGTGTGAGAGAGAGAGAGAGAGAGAGAGAGAGAGAGAGAGAGAGAGAGAGAAGAATTACATACTACCGGTCACCCCATTAAGAGCCAAGTCACCCATTAAGGAATAAATTATCCCCATTAAGGAATAAACTCTCCCATTGAAGAAGTCAAGTCACCCATTCAGGAGCCCACTCACCTAGTGAGGCAGGGAGGGAGGTGAGTCGGTTCCCCTGGAGGAGGAGGACCTGGAGGCGCGCGAGACAGGCCACCTCCCTAGGCAGGTCACTCAGTAGGTTGTAGCGAAGGTCAAGCCAGGTCACGGAGGTCAACTGGGTCAGCGATGCTCCAGTCAACTCAACCAGCTGATTGTCCTGAAGACTGACTCTCTGTGGAGGGAGACAGAGAGAGAGAGAGAGAGAGAGAGAGAGAGAGAGAGAGAGAGAGAGAGAGAGAGAGAGAGAGAGAGAGAGAGAGAGAGAGAGAGAGATAATTACAAAGTCATCAATGTTATATTTATTCGTATTTCGACTTTTATTTTTGGTTTAAGAACTAAGACTTTTTGATTCTTTTTCTTTTTTTGAAAGATCGAGACGTCGAAGACTGGTTTGGGACAGCGATTGCTTGGGAGGGAAGGGGGGGAGGGTCGAAACACCGCCATCGTGATGGAAGCGGTGACTGCGAGGCTCGAAACGTCGTCATGTTCGACTCAATGATTACCTGCATCTCAGCATTTGCAGAATTTCGAAACAGAGATCTCCTCTCCAGAAACACCGCCATCATGATCGAAACATCGTTGACTCGCACCTAAACATCGAATATCACGACCGAATAGATGAAGGAGTTTCTTCACCTAAGAGAAGCCTGGCACCGTCTCCAACTCTCCAGCCGCTGTAAGGCCCCTACAAGCTTAGCGCTCCCCAACAAATACGGCCACAATAAGCACACGTATTTGCGCTTATTAATCAGAGAGGAAAAAATCGTTGATGTCTTAGCATTGAAGATGAGTTGGGAAAATATTTTTATTAGTGGGATTTGCGTTTGAGAACGACCTGCCCAGCATGGGCCAGTAGGCCTGCTGCAGTGCTCCCCCTCTGTTATGTTCTCGTGTAACCCACTAGAGGGCTGAATAGAGCATCGAACGCAAGGTAAAAAAAAAAAAAAATAATCACGCCTGGCGGTTCGAGTCTTCAGGGCGAAATCAATGAACTATTAGCGTGATTAAAAAAAATTATATATAAATATAAGATTTATCGGAGGTATTCCATGAAGTTCCGAAATTCCTGCTCGTCCGAGGCGGCGTTTATCATGCTATGCTAATTTTTAATGACTCTCAGACTGTTTAATGCAAGACAGCAATTTAATTTTGGAAGTCATTTTAATCTGGGCTGTTACGTAACATGGTGTGACGTGCACCAGCGGTGTAACGTAACATGGTGTGACGTGCACCAGCGGTGTAACGTAACATGGTGTGACGTGCACCAGCGGTGTAACGTAACATGGTGTGACGTGCACCAGCGGTGTAACGTAACAAGGTGTGACGTGCACCAGCGGTGTAACGTAACATGGTGTGACGTGCACCAGCGGTGTAACGTAACATGGTGTGACGTGCACCAGCGGTGTAACGTAACATGGTGTGACGTGCACCAGCGGTGTAACGTAACATGGTGTGACGTGCACCAGCGGTGTAACGTAACATGGTGTGACGTGCACCAGCGGTGTAACGTAACATGGTGTGACGTGCACCAGCGGTGTAACGTAACATGGTGTGACGTGCACCAGCGGTGTAACGTAACATGGTGTGACGTGCACCAGCGGTGTAACGTAACATGGTGTGACGTGCACCAGCGGTGTAACGTAACTTGTGACGTGCACCAGCGGTGTAACGTAACATGGTGTGACGTGCACCAGCGGTGTAACGTAACATGGTGTGACGTGCACCAGCGGTGTAACGTAACATGGTGTGACGTGCACCAGCGGTGTACGAACATGGTGACGTGCACCAGCGGTACGTAACTGGACGTGCACCAGCGGTGTAACGTAACATGGTGTGACGTGCACCAGCGGTGTAACGTAACATGGTGTGACGTGCACCAGCGGTGTAACGTAACATGGTGTGACGTGCACCAGCGGTGTAACGTAACATGGTGTGACGTGCACCAGCGGTGTAACGTAACATGGTGTGACGTGCACCAGCGGTGTAACGTAACATGGTGTGACGTGCACCAGCGGTGTAACGTAACATGGTGTGACGTGCACCAGCGGTGTAACGTAACATGGTGTGACGTGCACCAGCGGTGTAACGTAACTTGTGACGTCACCAGCGGTGCTAGGCGTAACTGTGACGTGCACCAGCGGTGTAACGTAACTTGGTGTGACGTGCACCAGCGGTGTAGCGTAACTTGTGACGTGCACCAGCGGTGTAACGTAACATGGTGTGACGTGCACCAGCGGTGTACGTAACATGGTGTGACGTGCACCAGCGGTGTAACGTAACTTGTGACGTGCACCAGCGGTGTAACGTAACTTGTGACGTGCACCAGCGTCCTAAACATCGCTGCCTCACAGTTTTTAAAAGCTAACTTTCTGATTTATTATTAAAGTAAGGAAATGCAATTTTGTTGTTGTTGTTGTTGTTGTTGTTGTTGTTGTTGTTGTTCTTCTTCTTCTTCTTCTTCTTCTTCTTCTTCTATTATTATTATTATTATTATTATTATTATTATTATTATTATTATTATTATTATTGTTGTTGTTGTTTTATAGTTATTATTGTTACGAAAGATAACGTTCTGTTAGTAACAATACTCATGAATATGTGTGTTATCCTGTTGTACTACTAGTGTGTTGAGGTAGTAGTCTGACTTCATCTACTGGTATTGGCATAGTTTATCATATCTCTTATTATTATACTGCATACATTTCTAAACTATTCACTTAAATTGTGATGAAGAATTTCCTAATCTTTATTATTGAGTCTTCGAACTTATTATCTCTGTTGTGTGTGTGTGTGTGTGTGTGTGTTAACCATCATAGCGTAGGTAAGTCAGCCAGTCATTAATCTGCATAATTTCTCATTAACTAAATGTATAGATTTCTTAATTTTATTATATTTACGAATATAATAATAATAATAATAATAATAATAATAATAATAATAATAATAATAATAATAATAATAATAATAATAATAATAATAATAATAATAGTATAGATATTTCTGATGATTTCATTAATCACGTAAATTTTCCTTGTGAGTTTGTGTCTTATATCACATCTTTCGAAGCATATCTGCTAAGAACAAGGTTGTCAGCTTAAGCTGTCATGGTCTGTCCAGTTGTCAGCTTAGTTGTGTCGTGTGTGTGTGTGTGTGTGTGTGTGTGTGTGTGTGTGTGTGTCGTGTATACGTGTGTGTACGTGTGTGTTTGTCAAATAAGCAAAGGTCAGTTTGTCATTTGTGGAAATTTGGAGGTCAGGTGTGGCCCTTTGGTGTAGTTGCTGAGAATCTCTCTTTCTCTCTCTCTCTCTCTCTCTCTCTCTCTCTCTCTCTCTCTCTCTCTCTCTCCTACAGTCTGTCCCAGAAAATTTATTAATTAAAAATAAAAATATAATGAAATATGACACAAACACTCAGATTTTTTATTTTCACAAAAAAAAAAAAAATATATATATATATATATATATATATATATATATATATATATATATATATATATATATATATATATATATATATATATGTCGTGCCGATTAGGTAAAACTTGCGATTTTGGCTTAAATAGCAACGCTCACCTTGCCATATAAGACAAGTGAAAATTTGTGTATACAATAATTTCGCAAAAATCATTCTGAACATAAAAAATATATTTCATTGTGTTTGTAAATTATTAAATTAATGTTAACGTATCTAAAATATATTTAGTTGGGTTAAGCTAAATTAAATTGCTCTTGTTGTAATAAGGTTAGGTAGGTTTTCAAAGTTTCTCTTGGTACAAAATTATAAATTCTTACATTAACATAAATGAAAAAATTATATCTTTAAACGTATAAGAGAAAATTTTAGAAAGGACTTAATTTTAGATGAGTTCTTGCTAATTGACCAGTTTTACCTATTAGGCACGACATATATATATATATATATATATATATATATATATATATATATATATATATATATATATATATATATATAATAAGAAGAAAAAAAAACGTGGTTTAGTTTAAGATGAAATATAAGTGGACCGTAACTACCACCTCTGTAATTAAGTAACAAGTGCCAAGTGCTTTGTAAGTGGTCGTAAAGTGCCAATTATTACCCTTAACTGCTTTCCTGGATAACAACTCTGCTGACGACTGTATATCACGTTAATCATGTGTGTGTATGTGAGTGAGTGTGTGTGTGTGTGAGTGTGTGTGTGTGTGTGTGCTGTTCCTTGAGGAACAGCAATGTCGCCCCCTGGAATGGGAATGGCACCCCCCTAGAATGGGAATGTCGTCCCCCATGGAATGGGAATGTCGCTGTCCCCTGGAATGGGAATGTCGCCCCATGAATGGAAATAACGTCTCCTGGAATGGGAATATAGTACCTGGAAGGTAATATCGTCCTCTGGAATGGGAATGTCTTCCCCTGGGAATGTCTTCCCCTGAAATATATGTGTGGACAAGAGTAAGTGAGATTCCAGTGAAGGTGTCAATAAAGACAAATTATATTGGCGATCATGACAAGGTCATGTCTCGCTTAATTGATAAACATCGCCACAAAAAAAAAAATTCCCGGAAATTTTAGGGTTCTCGCGAAATAGTAGCACTTGGAGGCTTCGATAACCCAGAAATATCGGGAAATATGTCAGGCATGGCGCCACAAATTACGGAAACTGGCGATCAAGAATTGATGACAGAGGTGGAGATGGGAATCAGGTTCAGTCAGTTAGCCATTTTCTCTGATTGGTAATGCTGTTCTCTGATGAGAGAGAGAGAGAGAGAGAGAGAGAGAGAGAGAGAGAGAATCCTTAACTTGTAAATAGCTTGTCAATAAAGTTAGGGATCCTTAACCTAACCTTGTCAAACCCTGTGTAAAAAAAAGAGAGTGAGAAAGTGAGTGTGTGAGAGAGAGAGAGAGAGAGACAGAGAGTGTGTGAGAGAGAGAGAGAGAGACAGAGAGTGTGTGAGAGAGAGAGAGAGAGAGTGAGAGAGAGATAACCCACACACAAACTCTAACAACATAAACACCATAACCAAACAGATAAATTAACCAATCGTAACAAAAATAAATAAAGAACACACAGAGATAAATAAGAAGAGATAATAAAGAACACACAGAGATAAATAAAGAACACACAGAGATAAATAAAGCACCCATCAAGGTGATAAAATAATCTTCTAGAAATAAATATTTTCCGGGTAATATCTCCATAAAATGTTCCAAGAATCTGTATTTCCCGGTTAATGTGTGTATTACCTGGCTTAATATAATGTGAGGGTCGACCAAGGTAAATTTGTGAGGGAAGAGGGAGGGGGGACTTTGAAGGAAATGGGATTTTGAAGGAAATGGGTTTTTAAGGGAAGGGGATTTTTGAGGGAAGGGGATTTTTGAAGGAAGGGGGTTTTTGAGGGAAGGGAGTTTTTGAGGGAAGGGTTTTTTTTTGAGGGAAGAGGGAATTTGAGGGAAGGGGAATTTTGAGGGAAGGGGGATTTTGAGGGGAGGCATGAGGGGAGAGGTAGAAATGGTAGGATAAGAAAAGGGGTGAAGGAGAGAGAGAGAGAGAGTGAGAGGTCGAGGATGAATATAGCGTGTATGTGAGTGTTTAGTCAACAGGTGGTGTGTGCAGGGGTCGAGCTGCAGCTCCTGGGACCCACTTCTCAATCATCGGGTGAGAGATTGAGAAGCACTGACTCTTGTGACCTTGAGGTTGTTGTTATTTAGTCTCCTATACATTCCTTCATTCTTCCTTCACCTCCCTCATTCCTTCACCATCCTCTTTATTATCATTCCTTCACCATCCTCTTTATTCTCATTCCTTCACCAGCTTCATTCACTCATTCACTTCATGCATTCATTTTTCTTCTGAAGGAAGATGTAGGCTCATGTTCACCTTCCTTCTGAAGGAAGGTGTAGGTGTAGTGTTATACAAGGTAATTAATGACCCTCAAGGCAGGTTCCTTGATGCAAGACACTGTACCTCTCCTCCCCTTCCTTGGATCCAACATGACTGCCAACCATTTCTCCCATACTTATTATTATTATTAATAATACGATAATGTAAGCGTTATTATTATTATTATTATTATAAGAAACTACACAGGCTCCTACTGCTTTTGTAGTGCTTAAATGAGAATACGAGAAGGAAGGAACACTGCAGGAGACCTACTGGCCCATGCTAGGCATGTCCAACTAACACTCACACATACTCACGCACCTGTACAATTTAAAGCTTCTTGAAGTTCTTGCTTAAGTGTACGTCTAGTTGTATCATCTAGTACGTGTTGTATCATCTAGTACATCTAGTATCATCGAGTGTAGCTAGTTATATCAAGCTAACAAGTGGACATTTAGTTATCCTAGATAACTGTGATTATTGAAACAAGGTTTCACCTTGCTTGGTTCACCTTCACCTGCCACCAAGGTTACCTCCTGGTGGTAGTGTACACCTAGTGTAGTCACCTAACCTTCACCTGGAACCTAGGTAAGCAGCCACCACAGGCATTACCATTGTCTCTGTTGACCTTCGAGTTTTTCTTACGTTCAGACTGTTGCAAGTAACACTGTATTGTGCTCCTTGTGTTGCGAGTAACACTGTATTGTGCTCCTTGTGTTGCGCCAAGACTGCTAATTTGTAACAGTGGTACAAGGTGGACTTTAAAGTAGGTTTCGTAATTAGAGAGTTGTCTTCTTTAACTCCTGTCTCCATAACTCATCCTTAGAGCAATTTACAAGACCACTGGTTAAGGCCGAGGGAATATTATCTTAAGAATAGTCTTGTGACACTCATCCCTTCATCCTCTCATATTCCCCACCCTCTCACCCCTCTCCCTACCCTCTCCTCCCTCACCTCCTTCACCCCTTCACTGTTCCCTAACTCGGTCCACTTTAATGCTCACTTAGCTTTATCTTTCCTTATTTTCTTTAATCTTACCTCCTCTTTACCCCATATATTCGATAATATTTCACCCATTTCCCTGCTTCACTTTCCCTTCTTCCTCTATTCCTAACCCCCTTCTCTTTTCCTTCACCTCCCTTTCCGACCTCCTAGGCTCACATCCATTCCTTTTCCTCCCTCTCCCTTGCCTTCTCCTCCTCCTCCCTAAACCCCTTCTACCTTCCTCTCCCTCCATAATCAACACAGACCTCAACACTCCTCTTATAAAAGAGTGCAATCAATACTATAAACAAAGTTACTCACTGAATGACCCGGAATTAACTTTGAACCAACACAATTATCCCTCTCCCTCTCTCTCTCTCTCTCTCTCTCTCTCTCTCTCTCTCTCTCTCTCTCTCTCTCTCTCTGCTCTCTCTCTCTCTCTCTCTCTCTCTCTCTCTCTCTCTCTCTCTCTCTCTCATCGGCTGCATATGCAAGATTAGCAAATATTAAAACAACATTATGTGACTTAAACGAAGAATCCTTCAGAATTTTATTTACTGTCTATGTGAAGACAATTACCGAGTATGTGGCCCCAGCATGGAGCCACACCGGGTCACACACACATACAACGCTCGAGAAGATCCAAAGGTTTGCAACCAGACTGGAACCAGGTTGAATGAACTGAACCTGACAACCCTGGCGGAGAGGACATGGGGAGACATG
>WNWK01000315.1:97500-120000 GCA_009830355.1 Cherax destructor
AAGGCAACTTAGGCAGTTTTATTGAAAGCCATAAAGTCCAGCGCACATGAGTTTAACACAGGAATCTGACCTTAATTGCATATAAAATGGTACCACAGGTCAACTTAGTCAGCTGGATGCTGAGATAAACAAGTTGTTTCACACGTAGGAGGCCCAGAGCTATAGTTTAGTACAGACATAATATACATACAAGAAGTTTGCAACTTCGGTAGTACCAACTCGGGGCCTCCTAGGGCTGTGGTTCGTACGTCGGTTTGCGTGCAGCCAGCAGTAACAGCCTGGTTGATAAGGCCCTTATCCACAGCGAGGCCTGGTCACGGACCGGGCCTCGCGGGGGGTTTTGACCCCCGAAACACTCTCCAGATATTTCTCCAGGTAGCTATGTGTCTCAGAGAGTTTCATCAAATCTTATTCTACCTATTTGTCAATGATCTGCAAGAAGGTACAGTTCTTATACGCCCATGTCTCATCCTCATCCTCACAGCGGCCATGTCTCACCCTCATCCTCACAGCGCCCATGTCTCATCCTCATCCTCACAGGGGCCATGTCTCATCCTCATCCTCACAGGCCATGTCTCACCTCTCCTACAGGGGCCATGTCTCATCCTCATCCTCACAGGGGCCATGTCTCATCCTCATCCTCACAGGGGCCATGTCTCATCCTCATCCTCACAGGGGCCATGTCTCATCCTCATCCTCACAGGGGCCATAGTAAACAATCACTCATCATCTGTGAAAAATATTGAAAGTTGCAAAAGTAAACAACGCTATAAACTGCGGCAGTGAAGACAATAATACTTGATCATCAGAGAGACAGATTCCAAACCCTTCAATACGCAAAAAGAAAAGCGTCAGAACGAGCAAGGAACAAAAACACAGCCAGATCTTTCATAGCCCGGCAAGAACACGTTAACTGACAAGGAATAACAATATCAGAGGGGCTGACCTTAGGATAATAAATCTTGAGAAAATATAGCCAAGGCATTAAATAAATTACAGGTTGGATAATGAGGACTTTTAAGTGAAGCCACGATAATGATGGTAGCTCGGTTGGTAGCGCACTTAGTTCACACATTGAGATTTTTGGTTCGATCTCCGGTACGGGTGGAAACATTGTGGGCGTGTTAAGGACACCTGCTGTCACTGTTCACCTAGCAGTAAGTAGGTACCTGGGTGTTAGTCGACTGGTGTGGGGTCATTGATGTCAGCTATGGTCTGTATAAGTAGAATCATGTACTTATAGAAATAATAATAATAATAATAATAATAATAATAATAATAATAATTATTATTATTATTATTATTATTATTATTATTACTATTATTATTATTATTATTATAGTTTTGTTGTCTAGTCAACAATACTGTGCTGATGGCGTGTACTGCCAACGCCAGTATAGCACAAATTCAACATTCTCAACGTTTCTGACTCTGTGTAGAGCTGTATCAGGTGCGAAACGTCTTCTATAATAATAATATAGATATAGTTAAAACAAATATGAAGATAATTTACTGTCTATACAGAATGAAAGAAACTTTACCATTGAGATAACCCCGAAGCGAAAAACGTACTGTCAGGAGAAAACTGGGAACGGAGTGCGGGTTGAACCATGGTAAAAAAATGGCGATTCAAGGGTGATTCATGGGGCAGTGAGTGATAGACCGGTGCTGGTGATTCAGGGGGCAGTGAGTGATGGACCGGTGCTGGTGATTCAGGGGTCAGTGAGTGATGGACCGGTGCTGGTGATTCAGGGGGCAGTGAGTGATGGACCGGTGCTGGTGATTCAGGGGGCAGTGAGTGATGGACCGGTGCTGGTGATTCAGGGGTCAGTGAATGATGGACCGGTGCTGGTGATTCAGGGGTCAGTCAGTAATGGACCGGTGCTGGTGATTCAGGGGTCAGTCAGTAATGGACCGGTGCTGGTGATGCAGCAGGTACTCATGTTGACTAAGGAAGGTGATACTCTGGTTGTTAATCTCTCTCTCTCTCTCTCTCTCTCTCTCTCTCTCTCTCTCTCTCTCTCTCTCTCATTTACACACACACACACAAAGTTGCAAAGGTTTGCAACAAGACTAGTCCCGGAGCTAAGGGGTATGTCCTACGAGGAGAGGTTGAGGGAAATTGACCTGACGACACTGGAGGACAAGAGAGATAGGGGGACATGATAACAACATATAAAATACTGAGAGGAATTGACAAGGTGGACAGAGACAAAATGTTACATAGATGGGACACAGCAACAAGGGGACACAGTTGGAAGTTGAAGACTCAGATGAATCAGGAAGTATTTCTTCAGCCATAGAGTTGTCAGGAAGTGGAATAGTCTGGAAAGTGATGTAGTGGAGGCAGGATCCATACATAGCTTTAAGAAGAGGTATGATAAAGCTCATGGAGCAGAGAGACAGAGGACATGATAGCGACCAGTGAAGAGGCGGGACCAGGAGCTATGAATCGACCCCTGCAACCACAATTAGGTGAGTACACACACACACACACACACACATACACATTATCTCTCATTTCACAAAATTCTAAATACCTGTATTTCCCGCACGAATTTCATAGACCAATTTCATCAGGACCAATAAGCGCCCCACACACCTTTCACAGACCGAAATCTTCCCAACCAATCACCACACACCTTTCGTTGACTGAAATCTTCCCGACCAATCACTACACACCTTTCATGGACTAAATTTCTCCCTTGATCCCCAATTGGCTGCTTTTACGTGATCAACACCGTCCCTAATCCAGGAAATTTCTCGCAATAAATTTTCTTGGCCTGACAAGGTGAAGCAGGTCATGTGCCTGATGCATTATATATATATATATATATATATATATATATATATATATATATATATATATATATATATATATATATATATATATATATATATATATATATATATATATATATATATATATATATATATATATATATATATATATATATATATATATATATATATATATATTATATATATATATGTATATTATATATACAGTGGTACCCCGGTTTACGATGGTCCCCAAACTCACCCTTTTATGTAAGTTTATTTTTAAATGCTTTTGTAAGTGTAATTTTGGGGGTCTAAAAGGACTAGTCTATTTTACAACATTTCTTAAGGAGATAAATTCGTTTGGTAATGGCACTTGAACAGCATTCTGGAATGAAAAATATCGTAAACGGGGTACCACTGTGGAGGAGGAATGTGAAGGCGGGAGGAGGGAGGGAAGTGTGAAGGCAGGGAGGGAGGGAGGGAAGTGTGAAGGCAGGGAGGGAGGAAGTGGGAAGGCAGGGAGGGAGGGAGGGAGGTGAAGGCAGGGAGAGGGAGGAAGTGTGAAGGCAGGGAGGGAGGAGAGGGAAGTGTGAAGGCAGGGAGAGGGAGGGAGTGAGGCAGGGAGGAGGGAAGTGTGAAGGCAGGGAGAGAGGGAGGGAAGTGTGAAGGCAGGGAGGGAGGGAGGGAGGGAAGTGTGAAGGCAGGGAGGGAGGGAAGTGTGAAGGCAGGGAGGGAGGGAGGGAAGTGTGAAGGCAGGGAGAGAGGGAGGGAAGTGTGAAGGCAGGGAGAGAGGGAGGGAAGTGTGAAGGCAGGGAGAGAGGGAGGGAAGTGTGAAGGCAGGGAGAGAGGGAGGGAGCAGAGGAGGGAGTGAGAACTGGTATTTAAACCTGGAATTAGGTCAGATAATGGCCGGGCTGAGCTTAAAATCATTTATTGCTATACCTTGATGGATCTCATCAGTCTTTAATTAATGATGTATTGATGATGTTGCTGTCTCATCTAATATATATATATATATACGGAAGAATAACACTAGGAAAGATTTTATGGGAAATGTCTTAGTGGTTTAGATATAATAAAGTCTTATTAATTCTGAGACGATACTTGGGCCATCAACTTTATTTTTTATGTTAAGACTTTCCCAGATTGGATCATCAACTTACAGGTGTTACCATTATGTCTAATTATACAGCTGCCTTCCGCTCACGAACGAAAATCCGCTCTCGTGAGCCAAGCAAAAGTGGAAGTAGAGATGTATAATTATTTCGTTAGTCTTTTTTTTTTATCGTCAGTTGTTTTTGGAAATTATTTTTTGGATCTACTGTTGAGAAAGCGATAAAATTGTTGGGGTGGGTCATGCATCGTCTAGGGAATGGAAGGGGGGGTAATGGAGTTCGATACCATATTGGATAGCTCCATTGCCTTGGTTCAAGAGCCTTCTTCAACATCAATGCACTTTTAAGAACATAAGAAAGAAGGAGCACAGCAGAAGGCCTACTGGCCCATGCTAGAGAGGTCCAAGTCGCCCACTGAAGGTAATTATTATAATGGACGAAATAGGGTCATTGCTCTTATAATATTGCTCTGGATGCATTAAATGTCTATAATATGGAAATATAAGTTCTCAAAATAACGTTAATATTCGTAAAAAAAATCATTTTTGATAGTTTTTGCAAAGTAAATTTGGTATTTTTCACTTAATATTTGGGGCATTTTTACCAGAAAAGGTAATTCAGAAAGCTAATATGACTAAAAATTATGATATTTTATGTTTCTGCGAAAGTTAGCATCACTTTCATTACCTTATACTAGTTAACGCGTCAACTGCGTCTGTTTACAACTCTAATCAACATTTGGGCGATGCCGACACGTATGACACAGAGTGTCAGTAGTGTCAGTGAGAGCTGTGTCACGTGACACTCAAGGATCTCATTTTGACAACAAATGATAATGATTTATATCAACATAAAGACAGGTCACAAGTGCAACATTTGGATATCTTTATTGCAATATTTAGCAACAGTGAAACTTATTACGATAAAGATACCCAGATATTGCACCTGTGTCTAATTTTCATGAGGCACATAAACATGACAGAGATGAACACTCACGTGAATCATGGAGCCATCAGCCAGAAGTACAGCTGAGGGAAAGAAAGGCAAGCCTAAATTGGACAGATCGAGGTGACCTGACCGTTGTGCCTCTACCACCCGCAGGTCAATCACTTCTTGTAGGTTAACCACTGACCTGCAGCTCCCCGTCACTGGGTCACCTTTGGTCAGGTCAGAGGTCACGATGGTCGGTGGAATTATAGTAGGGTTATGTTTTTGGTCGGGAGACTCGTCGGTGGTGGAAGTCAATGAACCGCCGGTCTCTTGGAGAGCCGGAGAGCCCCTGGGAGGAGTTGCGGCCATTCTTGAGGTAGCCTCGTCTTCCTTGCTAGCAGAAACAGCGTCATCCGCGTCAAGTTTACTCGGAATAATCGTTGATTCTTGCTTCTCTCTGTCACCTTCATCGCTGTTGCGGTCAACGTTAAAATTTTCGAGATCCGGAGAGATTCGTTCACTCGTCTCACTCCCGGTGTCAGAGTCGTTCCTGAGATCGTCCGGTTCTTCGAGGGGCTCCCGGGGTGTGTCCAGCGGGAGAGCCTGGACGGAATTGTCGTCCGCAACGTCTTTGTTCATCCCGTCTGTGCTGGAACCGAAAGCCGAGTCTTTGGAACCTTGAGTTACCAGTCTGTGGGGCGGTGAGCACTCTTCGTCCTCCACAGACACATGCGTTGTAAAGAAATTATCGCTAATATCGATCGCCGTGTCTACAGAGTTTTCATTTTCGTCCTGTGATTGTTCGTTAACGTTATTATCCGAGTCTCTAGACTGGCTGAATGAGCCGTAACTCGTGTTCGATTGGCTGGCCGAAACGTTGGTAACATCTGACTGGTCACTGAAATCATCCATTTCGTTGAATGACTTCTCCGACGATTGCAAGCTGCCATAAGCATGATCAGACGGTGCTGAAGTGTTCTTGCTGGGCAAGGTCGACTGTGGGGCCGAGCAGGGTCGAGGGGAGAGCACTGACCTGACCCCCACTAGGGTCATATCAGGTTGACTCCTGAAGGCGAGGGTGTTGGTGCCTCTCCGGGGATTGGAGAAACGTCTGGTGGTGAGGGTGTTGGGGACACGTCGAGTGTGGCTCCTCCCGTGTATGCGGGGAAGACCTGGAGACTGTATCATGGGCGGCGCTCCTGCTTACATCTATCCTGCAGAGGAAGATAAACCAAGATAAAATAACTAAACCAGAAATTGGTACGTCTGTGTGCTTGTACGTACCTACGGGCGGTTCATACGTGCCCTCGGACGTATTCTTTTCCCCTTCCCCCCTCCTCCCACCAATACCGACAACGACACCGATAACGACAGCAGCTTGTCGTAACCCAGAACAGTCGGAATATAGTTACTGACCAAGAAAGACAAACGAGGCGAAATTGAAGAGAAAAACATCTCCTCTTGTGTTTGTGATGCCATAAATATTACAATCAAAAAAGATAAATTAGTTTCGAGGGGGCAAAAAGTGTATCATTTTTATTACTAATAAATAACGTCAGAAAAATAAAATATATATATAATAAACAAATGCTCTCGAAAATAAATCTCTTTCGGCCTCGACATTAAATTATGTGTACCGTACCTTGTCGGGCTGAAATATTTTCTCCACGATTTTTGTTTTGAGTTCTGTGAGGCAAGAGAACCCGACCCTTGATACTCTCCCTCCTGACGACCCTTCAAGGAAGGTCTCTTGATCGAAGGGACTAGTTACCCTTCATTTACCTGCATCAAACATGACTGACACTCATTATCCCATATATATATATATATATATATATATATATATATATATATATATATATATATATATATATATATATATATATATATATATAAAACTGAATGGATTTCCTCAGACTTATTATATAAAAAATTCATTCAGCTTATTCGGCTTTTAGGCATATATTATGCAACAAACAATATATCAATAGATATATAACCAAATATTTAAATATATTTGTAAATCCGAAAGCAAATCCACAATAATACATAAAGAAATCTGCTCTTTGTTGTTTTTTAGAGAGAGAAAGAACAAACCACGATGGCCTTCATCAAGAGACGTGTCTGACTCTTTACATTTAACCATAATTTTCCTTCTTACTGACCATTCCACATTTCTCCTCGACTTCGCTAGTCCCTCCGTCGTGTCCCAGTGTTCAGTGATTTGTTAATTATGTTTGTGTTGTCTCCGGCCTTGACGGTGACGCTGCCGAGGCTCCAGGAGGAATATGCCTTGCAAGGTAACGGCAAGAAAGTTGAAGAACGAGATACTTGTGTGCAACATTTGGGAATCTTTATTGATGAAACGTTCCGCTACACAGTGGCTTCATCAGTCCGTTATACAGAAGAACGGTAGAAAAAGAGGAGGAGTTTGAGGTAATCAGTCCTTCGGCTTGGAATCGATGTGTTCAGTTCTCTCAATGCTAGAGAGCGAAACGTTGCGCTCGGTTTAGAGCGTCGTGAATTTTCGCTCGCTATGAGGCGGGCTAAAACAACACGGGCTCGATCCTCCGGCTAGCTACATATATACGTATATATATATATATATATATATATATATATATATATATATATATATATATGCAAAAGATCACAGTAATCAGGTGATATCAAAATATGCAAGACAACCACTATGAAAATAGAGATTCAGCGTTTGTGACTACTCATTATCCTTGAATGTGAGTAGTCAGCCTAACCTCATTTCATAGTGTTATCTTCATATATATATATATATATATATATATATATATATATATATATATATATATATATGTAGATGTAGTCGACCCCTGCAACCACAATTAGGCGAGTACAAACATTACACATACACACAGGCGGACCAGGAGCTGTGAATCGACTCCTGCAACCACAAACAGGTGAGTACATAATACACAAGAAAATAATGGAAGGCAGTGTATGGCAATCCTCCGCACACAGTTGCCAAGATGGTCAATATTTCTCTTCTTGTTACTTCCATATTCTTAGGGAGGTGATTTATGTATTGCGTGTGCCTTTGTAAGTCTCCTTTGGCTCTGAGCTTAAGACATCAAAGGATAAAGTTACATATAAATATATCCTGTCGTCTTGGAGTATCTTGCATCCGGCACCTCAGTTGGTGGTGTATGGCTACGACTGAAACTGTCGTACAATAAAGTTTTGATATACGTGTATATATATATATATATATATATATATATATATATATATATATATATATATATATATATATATATATATATATATATATATATATATATATATATATATAAAGATAAACGTACGTATGAGTACTCACCTAACTCACCTAATTGTGGTTGCAGGGGTCGAGTCATAGCTCCCGGCCCCGTCTCTTCACTGGTCTTTACTAGGTCACTCTTCCTGCTTCATGAACTTTATCATACCTCTTCTTAAAGCTATGTATGGATCCTGCCTCCACTGCATCACTTCCCAGACTATTCCACTTCCTGAAAACTCTGTGACTGAAGAAATACTTCCTAACATCCCTGTGATTCATCTGAGTCTTCAACTTAAAACTATGACCCCTTGTTGCTGTGTCCCATCTCTGGAACATCCTGTTAGTTACCATTTTGTCCTAGGCACATGTCGATTAGACACTAGGCCTGTTGTATGTATGTGTGTGTGTGTGTGTGTGTGTGTGTGTGTGTGTACTCACCTATTTGTACTCACCTATTTGTGGTTGCAGGGGTCGATTCATAGCTCCTGGCCCTGCCTCTTCACTGATTGCTACTAGGTCCTCTCTCTCCCTGCTCCATGAGCTTTATCAAACCTAGTCTTAAAACTATGTATGGTTCCTGCCTCCACTACGTCCCTTTCTAGACTATTCCACTTCCTGACAGCTCTATGACTGAAGAAATACTTCCTAACATCCCTTTGACTCATAGGAGTCTTCAACTTCCAATTGTGACCCCTTGTTTCTGTGTCCCCTCTCTGGAACATCTTGTCTCTGTCCACCTTATCTATTCCTCGCAGTATTTTATATGTCGTTATCATGTCTCCCCTAACCCTCCTGTCCTCTAGTGTCGTCAGGCCGATTTCCCTTAACCTTTCTTCGTAGGACAATCCCCTTAGCTCTGGGACTAGTCTTGTTGCAAACCTTTGCACTTTCTCTAATTTCTTGACGTGCTTGACCAGGTGTGAGTTCCAAACTGGTGCTGCATACTCCAGTATGGGCCTGACGTATATGGTGTACAGAGTCTTGAATGATTCCTTAGTGAGGTATTGGAACGCTATTCTTAGGTTTGCCAGCCGCCCGTATGCTGCAGCAGTTATCTGATTGATGTGTGCCTCAGGAGATGTGCTCGGTATTATACTCACCCCAAGATCTTTTTCTTTGAGTGAGGTTTCCAGTCTTTGGCCACCTAGACTATACTCTGTCTGCGGTCTTCTTTGCCCTTCCCCGATATTCATGACTTTACATTTGGCAGGGTTAAATTCAAGGAGCCAGTTACTGGACCAGGCTTGTAGTCTGTCCAGGTCTCTTTGTAGTCCTGCCTGATCCTCGACTGATTTGATTCTTCTCATTAACTTCACATCATCTGCAAACAGGGACACTTCTGAGTCTATCCCTTCCGTTATGTCATTCACATATACCAAAAACAGTACAGGTCCTAGGACTGACCCTTGTGGAACCCCACTCGTCACAGGTGCCCACTCTGACACCTCGTCACGTACCATGACTCGTTGTTGCCTCCCTGTCAGATATTCTCTGATCCATTGCAGTGCTTTTCCTGTTACGTGTGCCTGATCCTCTAGCTTTTGCATTAACCTCTTGTGAGGAACTGTGTCGAACGCCTTCTTAAAGTCCAAAAAAATGCAGTCTATCCACCCCTCTCTCTCGTGTCTTACTTCTGTTACCTTGTCATAAAACTCCAGTAGGTTTGTGACACAGGATTTTCCTTCCCTGAAACCGTGCTGGTTGTCGTTTATAAGCTTGTGTCTTTCTAGGTGCTCCATCACTCTCCTCCTGATGATCTTCTCCATGACTTTGCATACTATACACGTCAGTGACACAGGTCATGTGTATTCTTATATACCACAACAAAAGAGCGTGCCAGCTTTTAGATTCGCCTGTTAAAAATTGCAAGTGTATGTGTGTGTGTACGTTTGTGTGATGGGAGTGTGGGTGTGGGGGAAAGGGAGTGGGGGACGGGACTGGAGGATGAGGTGGAGGATGGGGTGAGGCTTGAGTGAGGATGGGGTGAGGCTTGAGTGAGGATGGGGTGAGGCTTGAGTGAGGATGGGGTGAGGCTTGAGTGAGGATGGGGTGAGGCTTGAGTGAGGATGGGGTGAGGCTTGAGTGAGGATGGGGTGAGGCTTGAGTGAGGATGGGGTGAGGCTTGAGTGAGGATGGGGTGAGGCTTGAGTGAGGATGGGGTGAGGCTTGAGTGAGGATGGGGTGAGGCTTGAGTGAGGATGGGGTGAGGCTTGAGTGAGGATGGGGTGAGGCTTGAGTGAGGATGGGGTGAGGCTTGACTGAGGATGGGGTGAGGCTTGAGTGAGGATGGGGTGAGGGTAGTGGGTCAGGGAATGTGGAGTGGGTGACACGGATAAGAGAGGGGGCTGCTTACAACAATATCAAGGTACTCTTTCTTTCATGATAATACCATCTGGATATAATGGACTCATTATTCTCCTTTCTCTTGCTGCTTATTGGGTGAGTACTGTTTTCCTCACCTCTGGAGCTACTGGGTAAGGACTCCCTGAGGAGTACTGGGACATTGTCTGTACTCTTTACCTCTGTTGATTCACCCCTTCGGAGGCGGTCTGATCCCTCCACTTGCCTAACTGTACCCACCTAATTGTGGTTGCAGTGGTCGATTCATAGTTCCTGGCCCTGCCTGGAGCTATCACTGTGTGTGTGTGTGTGTGTGTGTGTGTGTGTGTGTGTGTGTGTGTGTGTGTGTGTGTGTGTGTGTGTGTGTGTGTGTGTGTGTGTGTGTGTGTGTGTGGGAGGATAAATACTAGGCGCTCCACAGACGATCGCGTGAGGCACAGACACACCTAGCACGTGTCTACACGAACTACCACAATCACCACCTCCACTACCACCATCGCCAGTACCACCCACCAATACTTCTCGTACTACAACCACCAACGCTATCATGACCATTACCAGCGCCGCTACCACCGTCATTACTACCACCACCAGGACTACCACCACCAGGACTACCACCACCAGGACTACCACCACCAGGACTACCACCACCAGGACTACCACCACCAGGACTACCACCACCAGGACTACCACCACCAGGACTACCACCACCAGGACTACCACCACCAGGACTACCACCACCAGGACTACCACCACCAGGACTACCACCACCAGGACTACCACCACCAGGACTACCACCACCAGGACTACCACCACCAGGACTATGGAACACACTTGAAAAACTAAGTCACACTAATACACGAAGGAGAGGGAGCCAGTATATATATATAGTAGAGGAGGACAAGGACTGGACAAACAGAGGAAGAACGAAGGAAGTAGAGTAGTAGAGATAATGTTGTGTTTATCTATGTATAACTATCTACATTTTCTTGTTTTATATTTAACATTTTTAAGAACTCTGGTTAAATATTTCCATTGTTTTTTTGATATTTCCACCTGACACCATTCTAGTCGTCTACCACTGCATTTATTACAAATATTTTTCCACTGTATACCTTCTACACAGTTTTTTATTTACTTCTTTTGTTAGTCTCTCCTTGCTGGTATGGAATCCTTGAAGTATTTCTCAGAAAGTAAGTAAGCAAGTAGTAGTAGTAGTAATAATAATAATAATAATAATAATAATAATAATAATAATAATAATAATAATAATAGTTTTCTTCATTAAGTTTATTCAAATACAGGTATACATAAATACAGTTACACAAATTATACATACGTATATATTACCCAGGGTAACCACAAGAACCGTATTACCTTACATTACGTAATGTGATATTAACTCACCTAACTTACACACATATTTCTTCATAAGTTTAAATTCAACTTGAGTTCACAACTTACACACTGAGTTGGCCGCCTGGAGGTTTGAGGACGGTGGATCGAGTCCCATCCATTATTTAGTGTAACGTGTACCGCTGACTGCTGCAGTTTTCTGAGACATAATGTATCACATTTATGTGATAAACTGCTACGGATAAATCACGTAGCCTGTCGACTACACGAGGGCTATTAATGTCGACTACACGAGGGCTATTAATGTCGACTACACGAGGGCTATTAATGTCGACTACACGAGGGCTATTAATGTCGACTACACGAGGGCTATTAATGTCGACTACACGAGGGCTATTAATGTCGACTACACGAGGGCTATTAATGTCGACTACACGAGGGCTATTAATGTCGACTACACGAGGGCTATTAAGGCTGCTTGTCACAGCTTAACCACCAGTCAAGGATACTCTAATCCCTAGAGTATCCTTGACTGGTATGTACTGAAGTAGACTAGTCAGTGAATAACTGAAGTGCAATGAACACTTGTTAATGTTCAATAATAACCCGCATGGAAGTACAATCCAGGAGATTAATTGGACCGAATATTTCGACCCCTTTCTGGGGTCCTCTTCGTCAGCGTATACATGTCGACATGTACGGCCCTCCACGTGTACATGGGTTGCTCCTTTCATTGTAGACACATCCAGAGTGGTGTTCTTATCAGCACAGTGTGTGACGAACAGATTTCTTACACATCTCTGATACAACAGACTGGGGAAAATAATCTCGGGGTCCTCCTGTGTTTTAATGATAATCCAGAGTGGAAAGCTTCTTAAAATTCAGCCTGTGTGTGTGTATGTATGTGTGTGTGTGTGTGTGTGTGTGTGTGTGTGTGTGTGTGTGTGCCTCACTTGCCGTCACGCACACCGACAGTCGACCTAACATGACCAGTGATGGATTGCTGTGAATTTTCTTGTTTACATATTTCTCCTCAAAACATTATTTCTTACAATAATCCTCACTTGGCAGCAGAACAGCCGGCTCCTCCAGGCCTCCTCCTCCGCCTCCGCCTCCTCCATCCGGCAAAACGTAAACAATAAACAAGATTACACATCTCTCCCCCAGATGAAGCTCTCATACGATTTGTAAACAAGAAATTATAGCTTATATTTATGTCACCAACTCTTCCCCGTCTCAGCTAATCATATAATAATAATAATAATAATAATAATAATAATAATAATAATAATAATAATAATAATAATAATAATAATAATAATAATAATAATAATAATAATAATAATAATAACAACAACACTAATAATAACACTAATATAATAATATTTTTTTTGGCAATCGTAGTAGTGGTGTAATAAGATAAATGGTAATAATAGCAATGGGTATCGTACCGTATGTACGGTACAGAGTGAGGCTATGGCTATGGTACTCAAAAGAAATGCTTGGAAACGAAGCCAGGGTTGTTAGAAGCAGTTACCCAGAATTAGGCTCTGTTATTAGCTAATGCTAACAAGGCAGTTAAGGGGGCTTAGTTGGCCCTGTTAATGTGACTGTAGCAGGCAGAGAGAATGAGTGGGAGAGAAAGAGAGAGAGAGAGAGAGAGAGAGAGAGAGAGAGAGAGAGAGAGAGAGAGAGAGAGAGAGTGCATAATTTACCCAGAGTGCGTGTCGATGTGTTGCTTGCCGCTGAAGTTCCTGCAATGGAGTGCGCTCTGCGAGTGCAGCTCAGAGAATCTCTAAGAGTGCACGTGAGAGTGCACGCGATGGAGACAGGATGGTGGTGCACGCGAGGAGAGTGCAGACGCCTGTGCGAGCCCGACACTCGGCGTGCAGCGTGCAGATGCAGAGTGCACGATACCTTGCCACCCCTGCAATGAGGCGGGGTGCATTAAGGGAAGTAGACAGTGGGTCGAATGCAACAAATAGACCGAGGAGTGTCTCCCCTGGCTAAAATAGAAAGACTATTCCATTTATAAGATAGTGTGCGTCTATTCCTTCACTCAGATTTCAGTTTCTTCACTCGGACTTGTGTTTACTTGCTCAGGTAGACAGTCCTCTGTCCCTTCACTCAAATAGAAACACTTCTATGCTTGTACTCAAATAGACTTCTAATCCCTCACAAAGATTCAGAGTACATATGTTTAATATTTGTTTTGTTAAAGTAGGGAAAGAGAGATAGATAGATAGATAGATAGATAGATAGATAGATAGAGAGAGAGAGAGAGAGAGAGAGAGAGAGAGAGAGAGAGAGAGAGAGAGAGAGAAGATAAACACAGTCTCTCAGAGAGATTGGCCTGGACAGTTACATTCAGTTACACCTGGGACTCAATAACTGATAAAATATAATTTCCTCTTTTCTATAATTTGGAGCATATTAGCGAGTGTGTATTGTGTATTCATGTGTGTGTGTGTGTGTGTGTGTGTGTGTGTGTGTGTGTGTGTGTGTGTGTGTGTGTGTGTAAGTGTAATCCACTGGTGATTACACCAGGAGGTAACGAGTCTCGTTATCTCAGCGCTGACAACAGAGAATCTATTACCTCGCCGCTGCTGTTAAAATCTCGAGTTCTTGCTGATGACTTCTGAATTCTCCAACAATATTAGAAGAAATTCTCTTGACTCTCGGTGAATCAGCCTCGAGTTAAGAGCCCGGCGGAGGTTCGAACACCGTTCTCAGACGAATACAATATACTTCTCCCTGAAGACGTGTTTTCAGCCTCCTACAACCTGTAATATCCCTCCAAGAAAATCGGATTTACGATGAACTTATCGTTGATTAATACTGTGTGCGGCTCTCTCACTCACCCTCACTCGCACACTCACTCACACACTCACCCTCTCACTCACTCTCACACGCACGTACACTAGCCTGAGTAGCAAATAAGTTATTCTCACACACTGAACCGGCGAAGCTCTCGCTAACACTGGGCCACAAACCATTACTTCTGAATTATATTTATGAAATATATCTTAAATTTGTGTGCCATCACCTATTTGTGGTTGTAGGGGGTCGAGTCGCAGCTCCAGTGAGAGAGAGAGAGAATAAAGTAAATTTTAAGTTCATGTACACTGAGAGATACTTTTCATGAGACACACGTTGTAGATACACACCACTAGATGTATATACACTGAGAGACCCATACCACTCAGTGTATATCCTGTGTTATATACATATCTGAGAAACACACACACATTATATGCCCTGCCTGTCTCAATTTGCAGCAACATTTAAGATTTCATTAGCGATCGCGTTTTTTGTTGCCTAAAATTAGCTCTGACTGATATTCCAGCGAGGAAATATGACATGACGTTATGATAATTTGATAATCCCACACAACTGCCGTCTATTTTGGGAATAGGGCAATTATACACAGATTCCTGTTACCAGAATTGAATGGGACAGAGAGAGAGAGAGAGAGAGAAAGAGAGAGAGAGAGAGAGAGAGAGAGAGAGAGAGAGAGAGAGAGAGAGAGAGAGAGAGAGAGAGAGAGAGAGAGAGAGAGAAACACACTGAATGACATACAGAGAGAGAGATATATAAGATACCTTTGTATATAAATATTGAGACAGGTCAGACACAAACACGCAGACGTAGAATATAAACAGACAGATAAAAAGCGGACATATAGAGGGGAAGGGGGCGACAGAAAGCCAATAAAACATCCATCTCCTCAAATCCCTTGACAGGAACAGGAACAGCCTTAGATTGTTACTTGGAAGACGGCAAATGTACTTTGTACCCGTAACCGGGAGACGGGCGGAGGCCGTCAATTACACACCGGTGTCACTGCTGTCAGTCACTGCCAACACGATTGAGACATTAGTCTCACAAGAACCGGCAGTAGTTCTTCGTGTTTCACTGCCGTGTGTTGGGCAGTATGAGGGAAGCAGAGTCACTTCTAGAACTGATCTCTTGAGGTTCTCTTCAGTGTGGCACCGGAGTCCTCATGGACCTCCCAAAATATGCAAAATATCTGCGTTGCTTAAAATCCGCGCAGCTATTTTGTTTTGTAATAATATTGGTAGAATTACCTTGGACACCGCAACAAAATAATATTTTGTTTTGCTTGTGTTCAACAGAAAGCCTCCTGCAGTGTCTTGTCCCTCGTTGATACTGATATGTGGATTGAGTCAGACAAATGAGTTAGTCTAATGCTTGTTCTTATTCTTGAAGGAGTGTGGACTAGAGCCAAGTCTATAATTAAAGTTCCTCTGCTCTGAGGAATAATGAATGTAGTCAGAATTAAAGCTGCTTTTAATGCATGAAAGATCATCAGTTAGCTGATGATTCTCCCAGTAACTTTCCTTAATAAAATATAGCAGCTACAACAAACAATAGAGCACCTAGAGTTGCACAATAGAGCACCTAGAGTTACACAATAGAGCGCCTACAGTAAAAATTGGGTCGGGCAAATATTCTGTTAGTGGGATGGATTGTAAAGGACCTGTCTAGTATGGGCCAACATACTTGAGTCTCGATATAGACGCACATAAGACGAACGTCCCTCATGGCTTTCTTAATTTCTTAGAAAACCAATTAGAGAAGTATCAAGATCCTGTGTTAGTCTTTCCTTCGGTCACATGCAAGACGTCTTTTATGAGTCGTTTAGAACCAAGACTTACTTCTTCTTATCAGCTGTTGGCACAGCTTCACGCTGACGGATCTTATTCTTTCTTGGGAACCCAACACGGGAGAACCATCTTGATTCAGCCAGCATAGGTCGTAGGCGTAACTTCGTAAAATATAATCCAGCATAGGTCGTAGTCCTAACTTCGTAAAATGTTACAGGACCGTTATAGCAGCAGAAAGTGGCGTATCGAATTGTCTCTATTAAAGCCAAGTTTTGAAGGTGCATTCACAAGTACATTATTATTATTTATTTTTTGAGAAGATGAGTTAGTTATAAAGCTTGACATTTAATGTCTGACTTTATTGCTCTATTAGCCAGTCATTTAAAGTGTGTTTGAAGTGCTATAGCGACCAAGTGTAAATTATTATTATTATTATTATTATTATTATTATTATTATTATTATTATTATTATTATTATTATTATTATATTAGGCATGGTAAAACGAGTGATAAAACCGAAATCATTACTAGACACATTTGTGTCGCTGTTACATAATGTATGTATGTACGTGTATATATATATATATATATATATATATACCACCTCTAGAAGTGACTGGGAACCCACAACCTACAGAATTACAGAATAGAAAGAGAGAGAGAGAGAGAGAGAGAAAGAGAGAGAGGATGGTGGAGAAAGTATTATTAATATGCTAATGGAGATGAACAAGAACGAAGAAGAAAAAGAATCAGACAATATACGTAAGAGGAAACAACAACAACAACGAGACTGGTTGTTACCTAATTTATCTCTCTCACCTGTTTTTCTGTCTTGGTGACATTTAAAGGGGGCAGTTTTGTCCTTCCCCCTCCCCTATCCCTCACTGTTCTCCCCTCCCTCCTGCTTCTCCCTCACTCGCTCTCTCCCTCTTCGACCCCTACCGTCGACTCCTCCCCCCTTCTTCAATACCCTTTCCTCTCCTTCTCTCCCCCTTCCCCTCTATCCCCCTCCTTCTCATTTCTCCCCCTTTTTCCCCTCTCCCCACTAATCCCCTCCTCCTCTTACCCCCTTTTCCTCTCCACTTTCTTCACCCTCCCCGCCCCAGGGAATAACAATAATACCCCTACGGGAATACTTCTCCCCGTCTTGGCCTCCAGATGGGAGTAATATTCTTCCCATCCATCAAACAAACATCAAGGAAAGAAGATCTGACAGGCGGTAAATATTATTTATCTCCTGAGAGAGTAATATTTTTTTCCCCTTATCAGGGTTAATACCACTGCTGTGTTTACTAACGTAACTGCAACATTTACAAACGTTAATTCAACATTTACAAACATATCTTCAAAGTTTATAATGAAAAGAAAAATCTCATGTTACTTTTGCAGTTGTTATAATATTTCTTTATCTCTCTCTCACTCCCTCTCTCTCTCTCTCTCTCTCTCTCTCTCTCTCTCTCTCTCTATATATATATATATATATATATATATATATATATATATATATATATATATATATATATATCAGATACGCAAAATATTTTCCAAGTTTTCAGAGATAAACAAGGGTTAATAAGCTATTTTCCAGGCACGTAGAATATTTCCAAGACACGTAGAATATTCCAAGATTCCTGCCATATATTCACATCCTCCAAGAGAATACCTTCATGAGCAGTGTCTTAAAATTACTGGTAATATTTCTATGCTACGGGTAATTTTCCTCTGGTGTGGGGTAATATTTTATTGTCCTAGAAAATACTGTGCTGCTCGATGGTAATATTTTGGCGATGTAATTGGTAGTTTGGCGTTACAGTAAAGTTTTCCCGCTAGAGCAAGTGTTTGGTGAGAGTGAGATATTGCGTGTGTGTGTGTGTGTGTGTGAGTGTGTGTGAGTGTGTGTGTGTGTGTGTGTGTGTGTGTGTTTGTGTGTGTGTGTGTGTGTGTTTGTGTGTGTGTTTGTGTGTGTGTGTGTTTGTGTGTGTGTGTGTGTGTGTGTGTGTGTTTGTGTGTGTGTGTGTGTGTGTTTGTGTGTGCTTGTGTGTGTGTGTGTGTGTGTGTGTGTGTGTGTGTGTGTGTTGTGTGTGTGTGTGTGTGTGTGTGTGTGTGTGCTCACCTAATTGCTCACCTAATTGTGGTTGCAGGGGTCGATTCTCAGCTCCTGGCCCCGCCTCTTCGCTGTCTGCTACTGGGTCTCTGCTCTCCCTGCTCCATGAGCTTTATCATACCTTGTCTTAAAACTATGTATGGTTCCTGCCTCCACTATATCTTTCTCTAGTCCATTCCACTTCCTGACTACTCTGTGGCTGAAGAAATATTTCCTGACATCCCTTTGACTCATCTGAGTCTTCAGCTTCCAGTTGTGTCCCCTTGTTTCTGTGTTCCCTCTCTGAAACAACCTGTCACTATCTACCTTGTCAATTCCCGCAGTATTTTGTATGTCGTTATCATGTCTCCTCTGACCCTTCTTTCCTCCAGTGTTGTTAGTCCTATTTCCCTCAACCTTTCTTCATAAGACAGACCCCTGAGTTGTGGAACTAACCTTGTCGCAAACCTTTGCACTTTCTCTAGTTTCCTTACGTGCTTGACCAGGTGTGGGTTCCAGACTGGTGCTGCATATTCTAGTATGGGCCTGACGTACACGGTATACAGTGTCTTGAACGATTCCTTGTTAAGGTAACGGAACGCTAATCTAAGGTTTGCCAGACGCCCATATGCTGCCGCAGTTATCTGGTTGATGTGTGCCTCCGGAGACGTGCTAGGCGTTATACTCACTCCAAGGTCTTTCTCCTTTGCCGAGGTTTGTAGCCTTTGTCCGCCTAGCTTGTACTCTGTCAGCGGTCTTCTTTGCCCTTCTCCGATCCTCATGACTTTGCATTTGGAGGGATTGAATTCGAGAAGCCAACTGCTAGACCAGATGTCGAGCTTGTCCAGGTCTGTTTGCAGCCCTGCCTGGTCCTCTTCTGATGTGATTCTCCTCATTATTTTCACATCATCCGCGAATAGAGACACTTCTGAGTCTATCCCATCCGTCATGTCATTTACATAAACCAGGAATAACACTGGTCCTAGGACTGACCCCTGCGGTACACCACTCGTCACAGGCGCCCACTGTGATACCTCACCACGCACCATGACCCGTTGTTGCCTCCCTTTGAGGTATTCCCTGATCCATTCCAGTGCCCTTCCTGTTATACCTGCTTGTTCTTCCAACTTCTTTACTAATCTCATGTGAGGAACTGTGTCGAAGGCCTTCCTGCAGTCCAGGAAAATGCAATCAACCCACCCTTCTCTCTCCTGCCTTACCTCTGTTACTTTATCATAGAACTCTAGGAGGTTTGTTACACAGGATTTGCCTTCCCGGAATCCATGCTGTCTGGTGTTTATTATCCTGTTCCGCTCAAGGTGTTCCACCATTATTTTCCTGATGATTTTCTCAGGACTTTGCACACTATACATGTAAGTGACACCGGTCTATAGTTTAGTGCCTCTTTTCTGTCTCCTTTTTTAAAAATGGGGACTACGTTGGCCTTCTTCCATACCTCAGGTAGCTGCCCAGTTTCAAGGGATGTGTTGAATATTGTGGTAAGTGGCACACTCAGTACCTCAGCTCCTTCCCGAAGAACCCACGGGGAGATATTGTCCGGACCCATCGCCTTTGAGGTATCGAGGTCACTGAGTAACTGCTTCACTTCCTCCTCAGTTGTGTGTAAGCCCTCTAGCACTTGGTACATCCCTTGTTGGTGTGAGTGTGTGTGAGTGTTTGTGTGTGTGTGTGTGTGTTTGTGTGTGTGTTTGTGTGTGTGTTTGTGTGTGTGTTTGTGTGTGTGTTTGTGTGTGTGTGTGTTTGTGTGTGTGTGTGTGTGTGTTTGTGTGTGTGTGTGTGTTTGTGTGTGTGTGTGCTTGTGTGTATGTGTGTGTGTGTGTGTTTGTGTGTGTGTGTGTGTGTGTTTGTGTGTGTGTGTGTGTGTGTGTGTGTGTGTGTGTTTGTGTGTGTGTGTGTGTGTGTGTGTTTGTGTGTGTGTGTGTTTGTGTGTGTGTGTGTGTTTGTGTGTGTGTGTGTTTGTGTGTGTGTGTGCTTGTGTGTGTGTGTGTGTGTGTTGTGTGTGTGTGTGTGTGTGTGTGTGTTGTGTGTGTGTGTGTGTTTGTGTGTGTGTGTGTGTGTGTGTGTGTGTGTGTTGTGTGTGTGTGTGTGTGTGTGTTTGTGTGTGTGTGTTTTGTTGTGTGTGTGTGTGTGTGTGTGTGTGTTTGTGTTGTGTGTGTGTGTGTGTGTGTGTGAGTGTGTGAGTGTTTTGTGTGTGTGTGTGTGTGTTTGTGTGTGTGTTTGTGTGTGTGTTTGTGTGTGTGTTGTGTGTGTGTGTGTTTGTGTGTGTGTACTCACCTAATTGTACTCACCTAATTGTGGTTGCAGGGTCGAGACTCAGCTCCTGGCCCCGCCTCTTCGCTGTCTGCTACTGGGTCTCTGCTCTCCCTGCTCCATGAGCTTTATCATACCTTGTCTTAAAACTATGTATGGTTCCTGCCTCCACTATATCATTCTCTAGTCCATTCCACTTCCTGACTACTCTGTGGCTGAAGAAATGTTTCCTGACATCCCTTTGACTCATCTGAGTCTTCAGCTTCCAGTTGTGTCCCCTTGTTTCTGTGTTCCCTCTCTGAAACAACCTGTCACTATCTACCTTGTCAATTCCCCGCAGTATTTTGTATGTCGTTATCATGTCTCCTCTGACCCTTCTTTCCTCCAGTGTTGTTAGTCCTATTTCCCTCAGCCTTTCTTCATAAGACAGACCCTGAGTTGTGGAACTAACCTTGTCGCAAACCTTTGCACTTTCTCTAGTTTCTTGACGTGCTTGACCAGGTGTGGGTTCCAGACTGGTGCTGCATACTCTAGTATGGGCCTGACGTATACGGTATACAGTGTCTTGAACGATTCCTTGTTAAGGTAACGGAACGCTAATCTTAAGTTTGCCAGTCGCCCATATGCTGCCGCGGTTATCTGGTTGATGTGTGCTTCCGGAGACGTGCTTGGTGTTATACTCACCCCAAGGTCTTTCTCCTTTGTTGAGGTTTGTAGCCTTTGTCCACCTAGCCTGTACTCTGTCAGCGGTCTTCTTTGCCCTTCTCCGATCTTCATGACTTTGCATTTGGTGGGGTTAAATTCGAGAAGCCAGTTGCTAGACCAGATGTCAAGCTTGTCCAGGTCACTTTGAAGTCCTGCTTGGTCTTCATCCGATGTGATTCTCCTCATTAATTTCACATCATCTGCGAAAAGAGACACTTCTGAGTCTATCCCATCCGTCATGTCATTCACATATAGCAAGAATAGCACTGGTCCTAGGACTGACCCCTGCGGTACACCGCTCGTCACAGGCGCCCACTGTGATACCTCATCACGCACCATGACCCGTTGTTGCCTCCCTGTGAGGTATTCCCTGATCCATTCCAGTGCCCTTCCTGTTATACACGCTTGGTCTTCCATCTTTTTTACTAATCTCATGTGAGGAACTGTGTCAAAGGCCTTCCTGCAGTCCAAGAAAATGCAGTCAACCCACCCTTCTCTCTCTTGCCTTACCTCTGTTACTTTATCATAGAACTCCAGGAGGTTTGTTACACAGGATTTGCCTTCCCTGAAACCGTGCTGTCTGGCGTTGATTAACCTGTTCTGCTCCAGATGCTCCACCATTCTTTTTCTGATGATTTCTCCAAGACTTTGCACACTATACAGTAAGTGACACCGGTCTGTAGTTTAGTGCCTCTTTTCTGTCTCCTTTTTAAAGATGGGGACTACGTTGGCCTTTTCCATATCTCAGGTAGCTGCCCATTTCAAGGGATGTGTTGAAAATTTTGGTAAGTGGCACACTCAGAACCTCAGCTCCTTCCCGAAGGACCCATGGTGAGATATTGTCCGGACCCATTGCCTTTGAGGTATCAAGGTCACTGAGTAACTGCTTCACCTCCCCCTCAGATGTGTGTATACCCTCCAGCACTCGATACATCCCTTGTTGGTGATGCACCCCGTCCTGTCTACCCAACTGCCTCCCTTCCTCCACTGTGA
>WNWK01000315.1:125000-190000 GCA_009830355.1 Cherax destructor
GCCGACTGTGTGGGCGACACGTTTCATCAATAAAGACACCCAAGTGTCTTAATCTTCAACTTGTCTGTATTTTACATCATTATTAACAAGAACATAAGAAAGGAGCACTGAAGCAGGCCCATACTAGGCAGGTCCAGGTCACCTACTTGCCCAAGCCAGCCAGGTTCCAGTCACCTACTGGCCCCAAGCCAGTCAGGTCCCAAGTCACCTACTAGCCCAAGCCAGCCAGGTCCCAGTCACCTACTGGCCAACGCCAGCCAGGTCCCAGTCACCTACTAGCCCAAGCCAGCCAGGTCCCAGTCACCTACTAGCCCAAGCCAGCCAGGTTCCAGTCACCTACTGGCCCAAGCCAGCTAGGTCCCAGTCACCTACTGGCCAACGCCAGCCAGGTCCCAGTCACCTACTGGCCCAAGCCAGTCAGGTCCCAGTCACCTACTGGCCAACGCCAGCCAGGTCCCAGTCACCTACTGGCCCAAGCCAGCTAGGTCCCAGTCACCTACTTGCCCAAGCCAGCCAGGTTCCAGTCACCTACTGGCCCAAGCCAGTCAGGTCCCAAGTCACCTACTGGCCCAAGCCAGCCAGGTCCCAGTCACCTACTGGCCAACGCCAGCCAGGTCCCAGTCACCTACTGGCCCAAGCCAGCTAGGTCCCAGTCACCTACTGGCCCAATCCAGTCAAGTCCAACTCACACCCACTCATGTACTATTTGTGTAACCTATTTCTAAGAACCACACAACGTTTTAGCTTCAATGAGGGTACTTTGGGGTGTGAGCGACACACACACACACACACACACACACACACACACACACACACACACACACACACACACACACAGTGTGGATATAACCTTACTGGATTTAACAGGAAAGAATAACAATAGCGTTTTACCATAAGTATTTTTGTTCTACCTGCCTATCCAAAATATGATTTATTTTTATTTCATCGTTGTAATAAGTATACGAGTGTAATAAATATCATTTTATTGAAGCAATTTCACGCGGATTTTCGGCGAATAAGATCATTTCGGTGTTTTACGATCAGGGTTTACCTCTCCAGTCACCGCTGCTGAAGTCACTCCCGTTCTTTATGAGTTTTCTATGTACGTAAAGTTATTCCCGTTTTCTGGTTATCGTGCATCCCATTTTCTTTAAAGGGAAGTGCTCGTTTTCTTCGAGGAGAATTTTAACTGGGTTTCCCATTATATTTTGATTGTGTTCTTATTTACAAGTTTGATCTGATATGTTGTAGTTCTTGTCAATGTTATTTTTTTGCTATTATTATTATTATTATTATTATTATTATTATTATTATTATTATTATTATTATTATTATTATTATTATTATTATTATTATTATTATTATTAATAATGATTTTCATTCATTTATCCCCGTATATATATATTTTTCGAACATAGTAACTCAACCCTGGATTCTTTAGGTGGGGTCGATCACCATGCCCAGCCCTTCTAGGGCAGGGTAGGTGCCAAGGCTGGAGCTTGCTACCATCTGCGGCTGCGAGCCTGTCCTTCCCGTCAGCCTCCTTGGGGCGGGGAAGGTGGCAGACCAGAGAGGCCTAACTATCTACCTACCTGCCTCGTGCTGGTGGGGAATGTGGCTAGGCCTGGGGCCATTTGGTTCCGCCGCTGAGGGGTACCCCTTCCCATGACAGACATAGGTCTCTGATACTCCCACGCCAGGGAGCCGGAGCCGGGTCGCCATCTGATAAAGACCCGGGCCGGGAGAATTCCCGGTGAATCAACACCACCTCCCCCTCTTTAGGTACATGGCCAGTCTTGTCTGTTGCTTCCCCGATCAACCAGGCTGTTGCTGCTGGTCAGGAAAGATATCGTTCCAGACCATAGACCTGATCTCTTCTCCAGGCTGAGGGACTCACTACCTCAGATACTTTTTTTTCTCCATAGCTGATTACCTCATCTTTATTTCATTACTACTTCTTCCTCTGCATATGACTGAAGAAGTCTACTGTGTGGGCGAAACGTTTCGTCAATAAATACACACAACTGTTACATATGTCTTAATCTTCAACCTATCAGTATTTAATATATAATTTTTAACAATCTCTGAGTTTAAATGAAATGATAATTTATTCCCTATTTTAGGATTTAAATTATTATATTAATAATGATAATGTATATGACGAATGAAACCAAAATTTGCATCGTGTACTGCCTAGGATGTAACTGAAGTTAGACTGGATAGACTTTAAATGTAATAGTATACTGAGTAGCCACTTTGTTTAGCAGTGTACTGGGTAGACTATAACACTGACAGTGTGCTGGGTACACTATAACTCTCACAGTGTGCTGGGTAGACTATAACTCTGACAGTGTACTAGGTAGACTATAACTCTGACAGTGTACTAGGTAGACTATAACTCTGACAGTGTACTAGGTAGACTATAACTCTGACAGTGTACTAGGTAGACTATAACTCTGACAGTGTACTAGGTAGACTATAACTCTGACAGTGTACAGGGTAGACTATAACTGACAGTGTACTGGGTAGACTATAACTCTGACAGTGTACTGGGTAGACTATAACCTGACAGTGTACTAGGTAGACTATAACTCTGGCAGTGTACTAGGTAGACTATAACTCTGACAGTGTACTAGGTAGACTATAACTCTGACAGTGTACTGGGTAGACTATAACTCTGACAGTGTACTAGGTAGACTATAACTCTGACAGTGTACTAGGTAGACTATAACTCTGACAGTGTACTGGGTAGACTATAACTCTGACAGTGTACTAGGTAGACTATAACTCTGACAGTGTACTGGGTAGACTATAACTCTGACAGTATACTGGGTAGACTATAACTGACAGTATACTGGGTAGACTGTAACTCTGACAGTGTACTAGGTAGACTATAACTCTGACAGTGTACTGGGTAGACTATAACTCTGACAGTGTACTGGGTAGACTATAACTCTGACAGTGTACTAGGTAGACTATAACTCTGACAGTGTACTGGGTAGACTATAACTCTGACAGTGTACTAGGTAGACTATAACTCTGACAGTGTACTGGGTAGACTGTAACTCTGACAGTGTACTAGGTAGACTATAACTCTGACAGTGTACTAGGTAGACTATAACTCTGACAGTGTACTAGGTAGACTATAACTCTGACAGTGTACTAGGTAGACTATAACTCTGACAGTGTACTGGGTAGACTATAACTGACAGTATACTGGGTAGACTGTAACTCTGACAGTATACTGGGTAGACTATAACTCTGACAGTGTACTAGGTAGACTATAACTCTGACAGTGTACTAGGTAGACTATAACTCTGACAGTGTACTAGGTAGACTATAACTCTGACAGTGTACTGGGTACACTATAACTCTGACAGTGTACTAGGTAGACTATAACTCTGACAGTGCACTAGGTAGACTATAACTCTGACAGTGTACTAGGTAGACTATAACTCTGACAGTGTACTGGGTAGACTATAACTCTGACAGTGTACTGGGTAGACTATAACTCTGACAGTGCACTAGGTAGACTATAACTCTGACAGTGTACTAGGTAGACTATAACTCTGACAGTGTACTAGGTAGACTATAACTCTGACAGTGTACTGGGTAGACTATAACTCTGACAGTGTACTAGGTAGACTATAACTCTGACAGTGTACTAGGTAGACTATAACTCTGACAGTGCACTAGGTAGACTATAACTCTGACAGTGTACTAGGTAGACTATAACTCTGACAGTGTACTAGGTAGACTATAACTCTGACAGTGTACTGGGTAGACTATAACTCTGACAGTGTACTGGGTACACTATAACTCTGACAGTGTACTAGGTAGACTATAACTCTGACAGTGTACTGGGTAGACTATAACTCTGACAGTGTACTGGGTAGACTATAACTCTGACAGTGCACTAGGTAGACTATAACTCTGACAGTGCACTAGGTAGACTATAACTCTGACAGTGTACTGGGTAGACTATAACTCTGACAGTGTACTGGGTAGATTATAACTCTGACAGTGTACTAGGTAGACTATAACTCTGACAGTGTACTAGGTAGACTATAACTCTGACAGTGTACTAGGTAGACTATAACTCTGATAGTGTACTGGGTAGACTATAACTCTGACAGTGTACTAGGTAGACTATAACTCTGACAGTGTACTGGGTAGACTATAACTCTGACAGTGTACTGGGTAGACTATAACTCTGATAGTGTACTGGGTAGACTATAACTCTGACAGTGTACTGGGTAGACTATAACTCTGACAGTGTACTGGGTAGACTATAAATTTAACAAACTAATCCCAGAAAGCTGACTTGTTCGTGCCCTCAAAGACTATCATATAGTGAAAACGAAAAAATAATGATCATGACAAACATGAAAAACGATCACCATTAATCACACACACACACACACACACACACACACACACACACACACACACACACAAAGGTTTGCAACAAGACTAGTCCCGGAGCTAAGGGGTATGTCCTACGAGAAGAGGTTAAGGGAAATCGACCTGACGACACTGGAGGACAGGAGAGATAGGGACGACATGATAACAACATATAAGATACTGAGAGGAATTGACAAAGTGGACAGAGACAGAATGTTCCAGAGATGGGACACAGCAACAAGGGGACACAGTTGGAAGTTGAAGACTCAGATGAATCACAGAGATGTTAGGAAGTATTTCTTCAGTCACAGAGTGGTCGGGAAGTGGAATAGTTTAGGAAGTGACGTAGTGGAGGCAGGCTCCATACATAGCTTTAAGAAGAGGTATGATAAAGCTCATGGCGCAGGGAGAGTGACCCAGTAGCGGCCAGTGAAGAGGCGGGGCCAGGAGCTGTGCCTCGACCCCTGCAACCACAACTAGGTGAGTACACACACACACACACACACACGCACAGAAAAAGGCTGTTTATATTGACAAGTGGCTTTTACAGACAGTAACTGTCAGCAACAACAAATTAGTTAATACTCTGTTAACATTTTTAACAAGTTTGTAGTTCATTTATTAACATTTTTAACAAGTTTGTAGTTCATTTATTCTTTTAAGACTAAAAATCTTCTTATTTTGCAGTTCATAAATCATCCATATTTTCGAAAAATTCTCTGCTGGAATGCAATTGTAATTTTCCCACCATTAAATATTATTTATTAATACAACCCGATTTCTTTAATATTTATTGCAAATGTTCATAAAACCTGAACTATATATATACAAGCATTGTCTCTACGTCCACAGCAAGACTCGAACCTGCAAACTCTGTATCAGAGTGGACAGTACTTTACCACGGAGCCAGAGCACAGATAAGTATGGGCGCCTAGCCTGAGCTAGACGATGTTTTCCCATACCCCGGGGCACCAGGCATGTTTTCAAAGTTATTTCATCAAATCCTGCCCCATGCAGTGAACAAGGAAAGATCGAAACATCGTCTAGCTCCGGCTAGGCGCCCATACTTATCTGGAGTCTGGCTCCGTGGTAAAGTACTGAGTACTCTGATACAGAGTTTGCAGGTTCGAGTCCTGCTGTGGACGTAGAGACAATGTTTGTAAATAATTTCGCCTGTTTGCAAATTGTTAAATAAATATATATATATATATATATATATATATATATATATATATATATATATATATATATATATATATATATATATATATATATATAATACATACATACATACATACATACATACATACATACTAGGAATTCGCAAGAGCAGGCGAAATATTCACAAACACTGATCTCTGGCCGACGGAGACTCGAACCTACGAACCTCATGACAAGGTACGCAGTGCTTTGCCGACCGTACCACACTGGTCCAATACCTTGGCATCCAGCTCACGCTAGACGTTGATCCAAGGCAGCCAGCTTTCAGGCAGGTGGCTTACAGCTTTTCATCTCATCCCCTGCATGCATCGACACAACTAGAGATTTTTACAATGCTAGGAATTCGCAAGAGCAGGCGAAATATTCACAAACACTTGAGCTGGATGCCAAGGTATTGGACCAGTGTGGTACGGTCGGCAAAGCACTGCGTACCTTGTCATGAGGTTCGTAGGTTCGAGTCTCCGTCGGCCAGATATATATATATATATATATATATATATATATATATATATATATATATACTCCTTACCCATTGTGACAGTATACAAGTATGTGTTGTGTATTACTGACTGACCTTGGTTCATACAACATGGACTAATACACACCCTTAAACTAAGTATGTGTGTATGTTGCAGAACATTCTCCTCCTCCCCCACGTTCACTTTCCACGTAAGGAATTCACTCAATTCTATTTTTCTCCGTTTAATAACTTAACTGACATTGTCCCCGGGACATACCATCCACGCCTGCTTCATCCTCCAGATTGTTTTGACGTGATGGTGGCAAATGACTGCTTGACCTGCCTTGCCCTCCTGCCTCTCTCTGCTTCATGCATGTCTTCAGACGATGAAAGTGTGGAATATCTTCACTCAAATTGGATTTAGTAGCTTTTATGAGAAGAAGGGAATTTGACGGGGAGAAAAAAAAACATGTTGTGACGAAAATAGAAAGAAGTGGGTTATAACGAAGTTTTGCTCTAACGTATAATTTCAGAATTAATGCGCTGGCATATTTCAAGAACGTGCTAAATGGAGGGTGAGAGGACATTACATAGCCGTAACTTGCATATTTTTCTATGTAACACGGTGGAAGATTTTTGTCTAATGGTTGTATACATTCCACTACTACTACTACTACTAAGTAGATTTTTCTAAGCCTTTCTACTCAGTTTTGGTTTTCTTACAGCGGTGGTGTCACGCAGTGGGTTGTCTTACAGCGGTGGTGTCACGCAGTGGGTTGTCTTACAGCGGTGGTGTCACGCAGTGGGTTGTCTTACAGCGGTGGTGTCACGCAGTGGGTTGTCTTACAGCGGTGGTGTCACGCAGTGGGTTATCTTACAGCGGTGGTGTCACGCAGTGGGTTGTCTTACAGCGGTGGTGTCACGCAGTGGGCTGGACAGGAACATTTATCCCGACTCGAGGATGTGTTAAGGGACGCCTCGCACTCTGATTTACTGTTGTTTCTGCTGTACCGCTATTGTGTGTTTTCCACGCCATTAAGAACATGAGAAAATAAAACTTACTCTTTTTACCCCCGACGGAGGAAATATTGAAGGTATAAAGCACAGGTGGATGAAGGTGTTTCCACGAGACGGATTGATTCAAGAGGTGACCAACATGACGCCAGTAAGGTGTTGGTGACTGTCTTTTCTTTTCCGAGTCTTTATTTTCGAGGCTTATGTGATCTCGAATGTTTTTTTTTATGACTTGACGTGCTGTTGGAGTGTGAGTAAGGTAGCATTTGTTAAGGATTCAGGGGAAACCGGTAAGCCGGACTTGAGTCCTGGAGGTGGGAAGTACAGTGCCTGCACTCTGAAGGATGGGCGGAGATATGTTGCAGTTTTTAAACTATAGTTTCGACACGCCTCTGGCAAGACAGTATTGGAGTGAGTGATGATAAAGGTGTTTTTTTGTGCAGGAGAGGGGGGGTAAGGGGTCTCCAAGTGTTAAAAAATAATAATTAATTTCAGTACTATTGTGGTTGGATCTCTGGATACTTCAGAGTATTAACAAGTGACCATTGAATTAAACTTAGACGTAGCAAGACAGCCAACCTGAGGACACTATAACAACAGTGATCAATGCCTGGGTGTCGCCTCACACTCTCACCACCATAAACATTCAGGACAAACTGTGGACGTGTCCAGCAGAACGTCTACATTCACGGCATTCTGTCAACCAGTCGATAATTTCGTTCATTCCAAGAGTTTTGCCAAATCTTAACCGATTCGTCCATTAAACCAGACAAGATATTAATGAATAAAAACGTGCAGAAATGTGCGCGAATTGACAATTTATTATTTCTGTATATTTTGACAACTATTCTGTCATAGCAAACGTGGGTTAACTTCATCTCACTACATTTCTCTGTCAGTCATGAGTACTCTCTGTGCTCCTTTCTTCCTTCCTTCCTTCCTTCCTTCCTTCCTTCCTTCCTTCCTTCCTTCCTTCCTTCCTTCCTTCCTTCCTTCCTTCCTTCCTTACATTGCCTTCCATATATTTCATTTTTTTTCTAATCTAAACAACTCTCTCTCTTCCTTAGACATCAAACTTCTCGTCAAACTAACACCCTCCTCAGTAATCTACTTCGTATCTCTCCCCCTGCACTTGATGCTCCTTGTGTCTACTCTATTCCCTGCTCCTCTTGTCCCCTTCAGTACATTGGAGAAACTGGCCGCTCTCTTTCTGACAGACTTAAAGTGTACAAAAGCAGTATTAGACTCGCCGACACCAATATTGCTCTTTGTTGTCATGTTAGAGATCACAGTCATCCTGTTGACTGGTCCTCTGCTAAAACTCTCTACCCTACCTGGCTTTGCCTCTGTAGATGCCTCCCTTTCTTCAGAACGCTCGTGACTTGACCTGATCCTTTTATTCTCTCCCTACCTCTTCTCCTTTCCTATTTTTTCCTTATTTCTTTGTTTTCCTTTCTTCTGTCTACTGTGTTTTGAGTTTCAGTTGACCCCTTCCTCCCTGTGTTTTTGGTCGTACCCCTTGTAGATCCTTAGCTCTCCTCCACTGCTCCTTTTCCTTGTTCTTAGACTGACCCCCCACTACTGTGTCCACTATGACTACCACTCCTTTACTACCACTACTACTCTTACTACTTTCACTACCAACATTACCACTACTGCTACTTTTTCTTCCTCTCTCTCTCTCTCTCTCTCTCTCTCTCTCTCTCTCTCTCTCTCTCTCTCTCTCTCTCTCTCTCTCTCTCCAGTCCGACCTAAACAAGGCAGTTGAAACAGAGGACCAACTGCTCACTGGGTGCTGCTGATTTCGTATATTTAATTTTCTATATTTGTTTTAGTTTATTTGTGTGTGTGTGTATGTGGGTGTCAGTCAATGCAGCCAGAGAAAGCTCTGAACAACAGGTCAATAATAACCTCATAGAATAATAATAATAATAATAATCAATAAAGACCTCACAGCTAGGCAGAAAGGAACTAAATTACCTCACACAGGAGTGTTTTCCAGACCTCTCTGACGAGACTCAATCTCGAAAACATTGTCTCGAGGAGATTGTTTTTTAAGGCTTGTCTCGCGAAGCAACTTTTTCATAAATTCGTGAAAAGGAAAGAGAGAGAAAAAAAAGAGACTTTCCTTTTAAAATGGTGAACCACCCTTGCGTAATGGCCCATTGACCTTTAACCCCCTGCTTCCTTTAACAAGTCCTCAATGGCCCAGCAAAAGGTTGATAATACTTAATGATTATAGGAAGCAAATTGTTATTATTTCTGATAATGTATTGGTGGTGGCTGGGTAATGTTGGCCTGGAAGATCTGATGGGCAGACTAGAGCAGGCAGGGAGGATCTGATGGGCAGACTAGAGCAGGCAGGGAGGATCTGATGGGCAGACTAGAGCAGGTAGGGAGGATCTGATGGGCAGACTAGAACAGGCAGGAATGATCTGATGGGCAGACTAGAGCAGGCAGGGAGGATCTGATGGGCAGACTCAATCAGGGAAGACCACGTCATAATGGTCCATCAGTAGTGAGTGGCAGGTGAGATCTGTTCTGACCCCATGTTTACCTGGCTTGCCCAAGTACTGTGATTCCATGCCACTTGAAATCTTCCTTCTTAAAACCCTTTCAAAATTCTTGATAATGTGGGATAATTGATCTGTATTTTTTTGGCTATTCCTTTACTGCCACCTTTGTGGGGTGGGCAATATCCGTTTTTTTTTTTATAACTGGGATGATTCCGGTGCCTAGGCTTCTTCTCTATAGAATATGTGAGGCACGTAATAAGGGTTTCTTGTAATTCGTGATTAATATCAAGTTCCACGAGTCTGGGCCTGGGGCAGAGTGCATGGGCATGCAGTCAGTGGCTTCTTCGAAATCGAGTGGGGTTATACATCAGAGATTAGGGAGATGATTGGAACATTTTGTGTCTCATTGGTGAAGAAGTCACTTGGGTCGTCAGTCTTAAGGCTGATTAGCGTCTCACTGAACACTGCATCCTACCAGGACTTACATATTTCACTCATTTCTTTGTTGTCAGTATATGTTCCATCTCCTCTAATTAAGAGCCCGATAATGGATGTTGTTTTTGACGTGTATTTTGCATATAAGAAGTGTTTTAGATTTCTCTGAATTTCACTTATGGTTTCTAGTTCCCTCTGTCTCTCCTGCACTTTGTACGAGGTATTGACTCTGAGTTCGACATTTCTCAATTCTCAAACCAGTGTTGAGGCACAAGTATACCAGACTAATGAGAGAAGAATTTACAAGACATTTCGATCCATACCGGACCATCATCAAGCCAAGAGACAGATAAAAACAACACAGCGAAGGCAGCAACGAAGAACTGCTTAGCAAGAAGGAAGGTAGAAGGACAGGTAAACAAGTTTGACACCATGGAAAGAAAAAGGGGTTAAGAAACAGCCGATGAAAGGTAAACACTGTGTGTGTATTGATCACAGAGTGTCCCACACGGTGTTTAGTGTGTGTGTGTGTGTGTGTGTGTGTGTGTGTGTGTGTGTGTGTGTACTTACCGAGTTGTGCCTTCGCGGAAGGGGGAGTGGTTGAGTCTCAGCTCCTGGCTCCGCCTTTGAAAGCTTAGTAATGTGTAGGGGGCGTGAGGAGCGTTGGAGAGGTGTGGGTGGACTGAACTTGTCAACAAGTGTAAAGGTCAAGTCTATGAGTTTGACCTTTATGCTCGTCCAGCTGCTGGGGTCACACACACCTCTGCTTCTCACTCTGCCTCTGAATTTCTTAAATACTCACTGTGACTTGAAAACTTGGCCATTGGGCGAAACGTTTTGTTAATACAGTGTGTGTTCTCCCTCCCCCCCTCTCTCTCTCTCTCTCTCCTCTCTCTCTCTCTCTCTCTCTCTCTCTCTCTCCCTCATACTAACACAACTCACCCCCACTCGTAACAACATTCCGCTACATAAAGCACACAAGAATCCACAACGACCTTGCAGTAGACTCGTAAATTACACAGTACACAGCACCAGCCTTCAAATTTCCCGACTATTTCCAACAATCAACCTTATTTTTTTGTTACTTTATTCATTTCATGGCATAGACAGAAAAAAAAATACCGAATCTATTTATCTGTCCTCGAAGCTATTAATTTCAGGTTTAAAAAAAAAAAAACAGCCTATAAAAGAGAGAGCAATTAACCTGTTATCATTCTTTTTTTGTACATTCCACATTGCTCATTTTGAAGCTCAGGAATTTGCATTTTTTCTCCAAAATGTGTATTCATGAAGGTTTAATATCAGCGGGCCATTAGGACCTCATTATTATTTTTTTAGTGAGCGGGAGAGAGAGAGAGAGAGAGGATATATGTTCTTATCTACGGGTTATGGAAGCGAGATGAGGCGGGTGGGTAAAATTAACTCCGAGTTGTGTTCTTGATTAAAAAGTTGTTAATATATCTTCGAAATTCAATGTGGTGTGTGTGTGTGTATGTCGTGCCGAATAGGTAAAACTTGCGATTTTGGCTTAAATAGCAACGCTCTTCTTGCCATATAAGACAAGCGAAAATTTGTGTATGCAATAATTTCGCAAAAATCATTCTGATCCTAACGAAAAATATATATTCCATTATTGTAAACTTATCTAAAATATATTTAGTTGGATTAGGCTAAATTAAATTGAACTTATTATAATAAGGTTAGGTAAGTTTTCTAAGGTTCTTTTGGTCCAAAATTATTAATTTTTACATTAACATAAATTAATAAAATATATCTTTAAAGGTATAAGAGAAAATTTTAGAAAGGACTTAATTTTAAATGAGTTCTTACTAATTGACCAGTTTTACCTATTCGGCACGACATATATATTATGAACTCATATACACAGATACAAATTCCTATATATATACGTACACATATATGCACACAAACACAAGTATACACACACCTGTTCGCCATGTCTGGGGTGGTCACCCATCCACTTGCAATTCAGACCCGCTGTTATTACTGCCTCTTTAAGAAATAAAAAATTCTTGTCCTCACCGTTCCGGGGTAATACATAATTTACAATATATTTTTTTTCTTTAATTTAATGCCTTTGATCACATAGTGTGTAATATGTTATACCCCAAGTGTAAGTGTGGACACCACAGGGGCGTTCCCTCGTGACATATAACCTCTGTGTTGACTTGTGTTCCAATTAATCTTAAAAAGGTATTACTCCAGTAGACATTATTGTTCCCCTGGCGGTGTTGTGACAAGTTTGTGTTGTCAAGTGGTTAGTGCTGAGTTTTGATCTTCTGTTGGGTTTGATCGCATGTTGTTGGGTTTGATCGCATGTTGTTGGGTTTGATCGCATGTTGTTGGGTTTGATTGTGTTTTGTTTTGCTTTCAGTACTTGTAGCTACAGATCACAGCTGTGCTCGTGGTGTCCCTTCTTCAACATTTGTATCTACAAGAGCAGAACTATGCTGGTCTTCAGTACTTCGAAGCTACACAGGCAGAACTGTGTTGTAGCGTCCAGTCTTTAGTATTTCTTCTTGTAGGACACAAAAGGACCTTTGGTAAGCTGCTTAGACGCCAGGTCAACATGGCAGGAAGAAGAGCTGAGGCACTGAAAGCGTCGAAAGTACCGAGGCATTGAGGGAATAACCAAAACAGATTTTGCACAAAGCACTGACGAATGCGATCATGGTGTGTTATCTCAAGAAATGAGACCAGTGGGTCTAAAAGTGAAAGTTTTATCATTTCTTGTAAACAGACCACAAAGATTGGTTATCAACGAAACAAAAATGTGGTCATACCAAGGAAAATATTCCAGCAGCTCGAGGCACCGTCCTGGAATCTTCCTCACAGCAGACAATGACAAAATCGTCATGAAAGTCGCCTCAGTAGGATACTAAAATATATTTCAAACCGATATCAACGAAGACTTTCAGCGGATGAAGGATAAAAAAAAGGATCTTTTATGAAGATAAATCGCAACTTCTGAAAGAACACTCAACTCAAAAGTAACGTAAGATGCAAAACACAGACGAAACACCTCCTAGAACACAAGGAACATGTACATGACTTAGCAGTGATAAAGTAAGATAGACACGCTAGTACAGAGCACAAGGTAAATCTTTTAAAGACCAGAAAATAATAGGTTTTAGTACCAAAATTTTCAAAACGAGAAATAAAATCAGTGATGGTAGTAAACAAGCCCCTGGCTGTCTTACAAGCCACTGTGTTATGTTATCACAGTGCTTTACAAGGCAGGAGAGACAGAGAGAGACAGAAAGAGACAGAGAGAGAAGAGAGAGAGAGAGAGAGAGAGAGAGAGAGAGAGAGAGAGAGAGTAGAGCAGGTAATGTAATATTGTTTACTGCCACCAGAGAATCAATAATACATTTAACAACTGGGAACGCCTCAAAGTGCGTGTAATGGTCTCTACGATACAGTAAAGAGCGATACAGGACAGCATACACATGGACAGTGCCAGCACCTGCTCTCCAATCCACATACTGCCGTAACTTACTGCATGGGAAGACATGGCAGGAGACCCCGTGCAGGGCCATGGACTATGTCAACACCACTGCCTCATGACTCGTCAGTCCTCTGCTACCAGATATGAGAAATACTGATGAAAAACAAGTCAAAATTGCAAGGAGTCTGGACCAGTTCCTGCAATACATGCCGGATCGGCCAGGTTGTACTCACCTAATTGTACTCACCTAATTGTGGTTGCAGGGGTCGAGACTCAGCTCCTGGCCCCGCCTCTTCGCTGTCTGCTACTGGGTCTCTGCTCTCCCTGCTCCATGAGCTTTATCATACCTTGTCTTAAAACTATGTATGGTTCCTGCCTCCACTATATCTTTCTCTAGACTATTCCACTTCCTGACTACTCTGTGGCTGAAGAAATGCTTCCTAACATCCCTTTGACTCATCTGAGTCTTCAGCTTCCAGTTGTGTCCCCTTGTTTCTGTGTTCCCTCTCTGGAACATCCTGTCACTGTCTACCTTGTCAATTCTCCGCAGTATTTTGTATGTCGTTATCATATCTCCTCTGACCCTTCTTTATTCCAGTGTTGTTAGTCCTATTTCCCTCAACCTTTCTTCATAAGACAGACCCCTGAGTTGTGGAACTAACCTTGTCGCAAACCTTTGCACTTTCTCTAGTTTCCTTACGTGCTTGACCAGGTGTGGGTTCCAGACTGGTGCTGCATATTCTAGTATGGGCCTGACGTACACGGTATACAGTGTCTTGAACGATTCCTTGTTAAGGTAACGGAACGCTAATCTTAGGTTTGCCAGTCGCCCATATGCTGCCGCAGTTATCTGGTTGATGTGTGCCTCCGGAGACGTGCTTGGCGTTATACTCACTCCAAGGTCTTTCTCCTTTGCCGAGGTTTGTAGCCTTTGTCCGCCTAGCTTGTACTCTGTCAGCGGTCTTCTTTGCCCTTCTCCGATCCTCATGACTTTGCATTTGGAGGGATTGAATTCGAGAAGCCAATTGCTAGACCAGATGTCGAGCTTGTCCAGGTCTGTTTGCAGCCCTGCCTGGTCCTCTTCCGACGTGATTCTCCTCATTATTTTCACATCATCCGCGAATAGAGACACTTCTGAGTCTATCCCGTCCGTCATATCATTTACATATACCAGGAATAACACTGGTCCTAGGACTGACCCCTGCGGTACACCGCTCGTCACAGGCGCCCACTGTGATACCTCACCACGCACCATGACCCGTTGCTGTCTCCCTTTGAGGTATTCCCTGATCCATTCCAGTGCCCTTCCTGTTATACCTGCTTGTTCTTCCAACTTCTTTACTAATCTCATGTGAGGAACTGTGTCGAAGGCCTTCCTGCAGTCCAGGAAAATGCAATCAACCCACCCTTCTCTCTCCTGCCTTACCTCTGTTACTTTATCATAGAACTCCAGGACGCAAGACGCAAGTAGCAACAGCCTGGTAAGTGTTATTATAGACATTTGGCCTCAGAGCTAGAGTAGGACTATTAAAACCGATCACAAGTATGTCACGGGAATGTTATTACCACTAGTACAACCACTGCAACAACAACAACCATCACAATTACAACCACCACAACCCCCAACCACTACAACCCCCAACCACTACAACCCTCACCTCCAACACCACTATAACCATCACCACTAGAAAAAAAGACACCACAGCTACCACTACTATCCCCACCACCACTATCACTACCACCACCACCACCACCATTACCATTACCATATAAAGCGGTACCTCCGCCATGCACTATGATTGCCATAGTTGTCATGGCTACGGTGCTGCTGACTAATTGTCTAACTACCGTCATCACGTTGTGACCCAGCTAGTGTATAACCTAAGATCAATATTGTCAGGATCGATCCTCCATGTGTGTGTGTGTGTGTGTGTGTGTGTGTGTGTGTGTGTCAGGTAACAAGTATTTTACAACCTAACGTCTGTTAACAATAGTTCAACTTACAAGTGTTTCTACAACGCAACATTTGTTATGCTGTCACAACACACTCCTAGCCCTGGCAATTGTTTATCATGTAACACTGTTTTACTGTTGTGTTGACCTTTAGCATGAATTAATAATCACATTGAGTCTATCTTGGTGAATCCTGGAAGCCACTGTCAACCTCGGCTCACATCTGCTCAATTTCTAACGCATATACGTGTTGCAACACCGGGCTCCAAGACCCAACTTTGAGGACAACATAGCCGAAGTGTCAAGACAACAGAGCCGAAGTGTCAAGACAAGGATCCCAACTTTGAAGTCAAAGGCGAAATGTAGCTGAACAACGTTTCGCTCTAAGGAGAGTTTAGTATTTCAAGTTTCGCTCTCCTTCGAGCGATGTTTTTACACACAAGTTTCGCTGTACAACAAGTTAACCACCAACTTTCCCCTTCAACCAGCTTTCCCCTTCAACCAGCTTTCCCCTTCAACCAGCTTTCCCCTTCAACCCAGGTACCCCCATGCAACCGAGAAAGCTAGCAGTGTTCACACAATACTGCACAACTTTACTTACTTTCTATAGTATACAAAAAGTAGTTTACATTAAAATATTGTTAAACACAAAAGAAAGCCACTAAGACGCGGCGCATCTCGGACAGATAAGACTTACAAAATAACAGAGATCAAAGGCTAGGCAGCGAGCATAGTGGGTCAACGAGACTGGAAGCAACCTGACGATTACTGAGAGTAACACACATCTTCCAGACCACAACACACTTGTTCCAGAACACAACACACTTGTTCCAGACCACAACACACTTGTTCCAGACCACAACACACTTGTTCCAGACCACAACACACTTGTTCCAGACCATAACACACTTGTTTCAGACCACAACACACTTGTTCCAGACCACAACACACTTGTTTCAGACCACAACACACTTGTTCCAGACCACAACACACTTGTTCCAGACCACAGCACACTTGTTCCAGACCACAACACACTTGTTCCAGACCACAGCAAACTTGTTCCAGACCACAACACACTTGCTCCAGACCACAGCACACTTACTCCAGACCAAACGCTGCTTTTCCATGGAGACGCGTTTAGTTTATAAACCAAAACTATCAAAAATAAAATGAATGCCTGTAAGCTTTCAGTTACGAAGTCAAAAAATATTTCCTGAACCGTATAGAGCTCTGGTTGAGGCTGTCTGCATCCTATGAGTCTGTCATTTTCCAGAACTCAAAATTTTGAGAGTGTATACGCTATAAACTGTTGTGAGGTAAAATGCGGTATTGCGATATAAGTCGATATTTACCAGCCTTGATCCCAGACTGACTCACTACCAGGACACCAGGTATAACATTATTAAGGTAATATGTTGTAATACCGTGGCTGCAACAATACCGGGGCTGCAACAATACTGTGGCTGCAACAATACCGTGGCTACAACGATACTGTGGCTGCAACTATACTGTGACTGCAACAATACCGTGGCTGCAACAATACTGTGGCTGCATCTATACTGTGACTGCAACAATACCGTGGCTACAACGATACTGTGCCTGCTACAATACTGTGACTGGATCATTACCGTGGCTGCAACGATACTGTGACTGCTACAATACTGTGACTGGATCATTACCGTGGCTGCAACGATACTGTGCCTGCTACAATACTGTGACTGGATCATTACCGTGGCTACAACAATACAGTGACTGTAGCACTACCGTGGCTACAATAATACTGTGACTGGAGCACTACCGTGGCTGCAACAATACCGTAGCTACAACAATACCGTGGCTACAACAATACCGTGGCTGCAACGATACTGTGCCTGCTACAATACTGTGACTGGCTCATTACCGTGGCTACAACAATACAGTGACTGGAGCACTACCGTGGCTACAACAATACAGTGACTGGAGCACTACCGTGGCTACAACAATACAGTGACTGGAGCACTACCGTGGCTACAACAATACAGTGACTGGAGCACTACCGTAGCTACAACAATACAGTGACTGTATCACTACTGTGGCTTCAACAATACAGTGACTAGAACACTACCGTGGCTGCAACAATACAGTGACTGGAGCACTACCGTGGCTACAACAATACAGTGACTGGAGCACTACCGTAGCTACAACAATACAGTGACTGTATCACTACCGTGGCTACAACAATACAGTGACTGGAGCACTACCGTGGCTACAACAATACAGTGACTGGAGCACTACCGTGGCTACAACAATACAGTGACTGTATCACTACCATGGCTACAACAATACAGTGACTGTATCACTACCGTGACTACAACAATACAGTGACTGGAGCACTACCGTGGCTACAACAATACAGTGACTGGAGCACTACCGTGGCTACAACAATACAGTGACTGGAGCACTACCGTGGCTACAACAATACAGTGACTGAAGCACTACCGTGGCTACAACAATACAGAGACTGTATCACTACCGTGGCTACAACAATACAGTGACTGTATCACTACCGTGACTACAACAATACAGTGACTGTATCACTACCGTGACTACAACAATACAGTGACTGTATCACTACCGTGACTACAACAATACAGTGACTGTATCACTACCGTGACTACAACAATACAGTGACTGTATCACTACCGTGGCTACAACAATACAGTGACTGTATCACTACCGTGACTACAACAATACAGTGACTGGAGCACTACCGTGGCTACAACAATACAGTGACTGGAGCACTACCGTGGCTACAACAATACAGTGACTGGAGCACTACCGTGGCTACAACAATACAGTGACTGTAGCACTACCGTGGCTACAACAATACAGTGACTGTATCACTTCCGTGACTACAACAATACAGTGACTGTATCACTACCGTGACTACAACAATACAGTGACTGTATCACTACCGTGACTACAACAATACAGTGACTGTATCACTACCGTAACTACAACAATACCGTTACTTTAATAACACAATTCACAACTAATCCGGATATTGTTGATTAACCTTCACACTCAGATCATTCTTTTGTCCTGACTTCAGACTTAACCAATCATTCTTCAGAGGTGACTTCAGGCTTAACCAATCATTTTTCAGAGGTGACTTCAGACTTAACCAATCATTCTTCAGAGGTGACTTCAGGCTTAACCAATCATTTTTCAGAGGTGACTTCAGACTTAACCAATCATTCTTCAGAGGTGACTTCAGGCTTAACCAATCATTTTTCAGAGGTGACTTCAGACTTAACCAATCATTCTTCAGAGGTGTCTTCAGGCTTAACCAATCATTCATTAGAGGTGACCCTCAGGCTTAACCAATCATTCCTCAGAGGTGACTTCAGGCTTAACCAATCATTCATTAGAGGTGACTTCAGGCTTAACCAATCATTCCTCAGAGGTGACTTCAGGCTTAACCAATCATTCATTAGAGGTGACTTCAGGCTTAACCAATCATACCTTAGAGGTGACTTCAGATCTGACCTCAGGAAGAATTTCCCCGCCACCTGGGCAGTAATTAACCCTTATGATAAGGAAGACCTGACCTGGCTTGACCTGACCTGGCTTGACCTGACCTGGCTTGACCTGACCTGACTTCACCTGAAAGTTCACTTCAACGTGATCACCGCATTCTTTGACCCACTGGTGAATACTCTTGAACATTTCCCACCCCTTCTTTCTTGCCTAGGCCTAGCCTAGGCCTAGCGTCCAGCGTCTAGAATGTATCAATATTGGTAGAATTACCGACAGTATGTTAGGTAAAAGGACACAAATGCAACTAATGTGACATTTTATTGTGGCAAAGTAGTATCAGCAGTTTAGAATATAACTGAGCCTCGAGTACAGCACCTCTATTCTGTTACTAAGTTCAGGGCTGCCCCTGTCATAGGGCTGTCACCGGCACTACACCTGACCTGAAGAAGACTCACCATGCCTTTACCACAGGGCTGCTCCCACAGCAGGGCTGTCAACGGCACTACACTTGAACAAACTACGCCACTCCTTCGGGAGCCAGTGCCGGGTCACGGAGAAGACCCAGGCCAGGACCCGTCCTGGCGAACCTACCTGTACGCGAACTTGTTATGACATTAATCCCCACGACAGTGATATATTTACCTCCTGCAGTGCCACACATTAACCCCTAAATTATGATGTATCCCCATTTTGATTGTGACATATTAACCCATTCAGTTAGACACATTATCCCGGTCAAGCATTATAAATTAACCTCTTTATGGCATATTAACATTCTCGTGTGCACCATATTAACCTGAGGGTTAATCTAGTGAGTAGGATGTGTTAACCATTCTAGTATGATAAATCAGCCACTCTAGAAAGGCTAATTTAACCCATGGTATGATATATTAACCCCCATAGCACTGACAAATTAACCTATCAGAGATAATTTGCATCCTGTAGATGACTCTCGCTGGACAGTTAGTGAGGTTAAGGCACTGCTGGGCCTGGCTAGACACTGGCTAGGTACATAGACACCGGCTCCTTGATAAATGGGAATATTTGTTAATGACACGGGAATATCACGTTATATTTACCCCTAGGGAATATTATATTACCTCTGTGTAAACATGTTCACAACCCCGATATTACGTGTGATATTTTCGTCTTCTAATATCGGATATTAACTCTTAATAAGTGAACTCATTGAACATGGCCCATTTATGGCCCGTGTCCAGTATGATTTATTATCATACAGATGGGAGATAATAATCTTTGAAGTATTCCATGTCGTCCCCTGACGTACGACAAGTCGTACAGGAGCATAACTGCTTAAAATCCGACGTACGACGGTTCATGCAGTCAAGGAATTAACCAGAGGAGTGTGTCATTATTTTTAACCTGAGTCGAGCGGGTAAATTTGTAGTTATTTATTTAATGTCATTAATAAAATGAGAAGAAAATTCATTATTTAGTTATTTTTTTTCAAATTATGCGTAATTGGGTAAACGAAATAAAAATGTTAACGCATTTACGCGAATAAATTTAACACTTAATGTGACTGGAAGTGTAGCTCGCTGTCTGGGCCAGGGGAAGGCTCGCTGTCTGGTCCAGGGGAAGGCTCGCTGTCTGGGCCAGGGGAAGGCTCCCTGTCTGGTCCAGGGGAAGGCTCGCTGTCTGGGCCAGGGGAAGGCTCGCTGCCACTTTGTCTGGGCCAGGGGAAGGCTCGCTGCCACTTTGTCTGGTCCAGGGGAAGGCTCGCTGCCACTTTGTCTGGGCCAGGGGGAAGGCTCGCTGTCTGGGCCAGGGGAAGGCTCGCTGCCACTTTGTCTGGTCTAGGGGAAGGCTCGCTGCCACTTTGTCTGGGCCAGGGGAAGGCTCGCTGCCACTTTGTCTGGGCCAGGGGAAGGCTCGCTGCCACTTTGTCTGGTCCAGGGGAAGGCTCGCTGCCACTTTGTCTGGTCCAGGGGAAGGCTCGCTGCCACTTTGTCTGGTCCAGGGGAAGGCACGCTGCCACTTTGTCTGGTCCAGGGGAAGGCTCGCTGCCACTTTGTCTGGGCCAGGGGAAGGTTCGCTGCCACTTTGTCTGGGCCAGGTGAAGGCTCGCTGCCACTTTGTCTGGGCCATGGGAAGGATCGTTGCCACTTTGGTCCAGGGCAAGGTACTCAAGGTACTCCAGGACGTCGTACTCTTCCAGTCCGGGACTGGAGGATGCTGGAGAGCAGCAGAGGAACAGGGAACAGGGAAGGACGCAGGAGACTTGGTGGGGTATCAGTGTCACAGCTCCTGGCTTCCTTCCTCTAGAAGTTAGAGATTTTTCTTGTCTAGATTCTCACCAAAAGCATTAGACTCGAGTGTAGAAACAAGACGAGTACAGTCAGTGGGAACAGTGACTTGTACTCTTTTAAGGGCAGTGGCGGTTTCTTCAGTGGTGTGTTGGCTGGAAGCCACTAAATAACCTTACAAGGAATGTACACAAATGTGCAAAACTTGGGTAACTTTATTATGGGGACGTTTCGCCACAGTGGCTTCATTAGTGTGGGCGAAATGATACCACAATAAAGATACCCAATTGTTGCACGTGTCTAAATTATCAATATATCGAGAAGTTTACAGAGTTAATTTACATTGTGTGGTTGATCTTCGATAATTGTGATCCCCTCCAGTAGTGATTCTGTGCTGCCATCTAACGTGCACTTGTTAAACAAATGTTGAAGATTAAGACACATGTGCAGCACTTGGGTGTCTTTATTGACGAAACGTTTCGCCTACACAGTAGACTTCTTCAGTCAGATACAAAGGGAACAGTAGTAATGAAATAAAGATGATGTAATCAGTCCACCAACCTTGGAGAAAAAGTATTTGAGGTGGTCAGTCCCATGGAGCTGAATATATATATATATATATATATATATATATATATATATATATATATATATATATATATATATATATATATATATATATATATATATAATGGTATAAAGTTTTTAAAGTTCAATTCACTGACCTGGTTCGTAGTTCAAGTAACTTGTGTCTCCATCGTCTTGATATATAAAAGAAAATTAAAAAAAAAGTCAGGATTCAATTTTTTTCTCCTGAGTTGAAAAGTTTAAAAAGCGATATTTTTTGAGTTTCTGTTTTGTGGTGAGGGGAAAGAGGATGTGACTGTGAGGGGAAGGGGAGAGAGAGGAAATAGAGAGTGAGAGAGGGAGAGAGAGAGAGAGTGAGGGAAGGGTGGCTTTAGACAGCAGAAACACCAGACTCTTCCCCTCTGTCTATAGCACACGATCACGTCTGCCCTCTGTCCTGGTACACACGTGACTGTTGGTGAAGCACCACTACTCACTCCCCTCACTCACTCCCCTCTCCTTCCTCTCCTCCTTCCCCTCCACTCCCCTTCCCCAACTCCCCTCCCCCACTCTCCTCCCTCACTCCCCCTCCAACACCACCCTCCTCCTCCAGCTCCTCGATTCTCTTCCTCCCCAATTCTCCCCTCTCTTCATTCCTCCTCCTCCTCCCACACCTTTCATTCACTTTCCCCTCTCTTTCTAAACCCATTTACTCACGCCTACCCTCTTTCTAATTCCTTCTTCTCCTCCTCCTTCCCCTCTCCTAAATCTTCTTGCCTCCCATTCTTCCCCTCATTCCTATATATTATTTTCTTTTCTTTCTCTTCTTTTGGAGTTTTTTATTTTACTCGATTCTGTTACTGTTGATGCTGTTACTGTTGATTCTTTTACTGTTGATTCTCTTACTGTTGATTTTCTTACTGTTGATTCTGTTACTGTTGATTCTGTTACTGTTGATTCTGTTACTGTTGATTCTCTTACTGTTGATTTTCTTACTGTTGATTCTGTTACTGTTGATTCTGTTACTGTTGATTCTGTTACTGTTGATTCTGTTACTGTTGATTCTGTTACTGTTGATTTTCTTACTGTTGATTTTCTTACTGTTGATTCTCTTACTGTTGATTATCTTACTGTTGATTCTCTTACTGTTTATTCTCTTACTGTTGATTCTCTTAGCATGGCTTGTTTTGCTCCTGTTTATTCGAATTAGTTCCATTTCTGTTGGTTCTGTTGCTCTTCCTGTTAGTCCTGCTCATTCTTCTCCTGTTGACTCTAGTCCTTTTTCTGTTTTTTACTGTTGGCTGGCTTTAGTCCTCTCTTCTATTCCTGTTGGTTCTGTTGTGTTGATTTAGCTCCCGTTAATCCTTTTTCTGTCTATTATATCTTCGTGGTCTGTTTCTTTCAGCTCCGTTTCCCGTTTATTCTCATTTCTCATTTTTCTTATTTAATTCTCCTTCATTATTCATTATCCATATCCTCCGTTTATCTATATTCATTGTTATTCCTCACTCTATCCTTCCTCGTCCCCTCCTCTCTCCATCTTTCTCTCTTCTCTCCCCTCCCTTCCCTCCTCTCCCCTCTTTTCTTAAAGTTGCAAACCTACGTCTTATAATTATATGTGACTTAATGTATTACTGTAAGATTATTTGGGTTTATTTTCATATATTTTGTAAAAAATGTGAAAGTGTGTGTAGTGTGTGTGTGTGTGTGTGTGTCACTCTGTGACTGTATAAATGTACACACACACACACTGTATCATTAACTTTGAACTTTGCCCTTGTGTACTCGTTGTGTACCTCAGCTGAGGCACTGATTACCTCATCTTTTGTATATAATTCTACAGTCTTCACATCATATCCTTGTATTGTATTGATAAAGCCACTGGAGGGCTAAACGTCTACAATTTAAAGATACCCAGATGTTTCACATGTGTGTGGTTCTTCCTCTTGTCGGTACTGTACACTGTACACTGTACACTGTACACTGTACACTGTACACTGTACACTGTACACTGTACACTTTGTGATAGAACTCCAGTAGGTTTGTAAGGCCGGATGTTCCCCTCACTGACCCGGATGTTCCCCTCACTGACCCGGATGTTCCCCTCACTGACCCGGATTTTCCCCTCACTGACCCGGATTTTCCCTCACTGACCCGGATGTTCCCCTCACTGACCCGGATGTTCCCCTCACTGACCCGGATGTTCCCCTCACTGACCCGGATGTTCCCCTCACTGACCCGGATGTTCCCCTCACTGACCCGGATGTTCCCCTCACTGACCCGGATTTTCCCTCACTGACCCGGATGTTCCCCTCACTGATCCGGATGTTCCCCTCACTGACCCGGATGTTCCCTCACTGACCCGGATGTTCCCCTCACTGACCCGGATGTTCCCCTCACTGACCCGGATGTTCCCCTCACTGACCCGGATGTTCCCCTTACTGACCCGGATGTTCCCCTCACTGACCCGGATGTTCCCCTCACTGACCCGGATGTTCCCCTCACTGACCCGGATGTTCCCCTCACTGACCCGGATGTTCCCCTTACGACTCACCTCTTCTTGAGGGGTTCCACCATTCTCAGTCTCATTATAATGCAGATCTCTCGTAGTGCTGGGATTATATTATTTTAGGTTTAACTCGAACAGCCACTTGTTATAACATAATTGGAGTCCATGCAGGTCTTCCTGCAGTTTGTTCATGTTAGTCTCTAACTTGCCCGAAGCTGGGTTGGTAGTGCACTCGGCTCACACATTGAGGTCCGTGGTTCGATCCCCAGTACAGGTGGGAACATTAGGACGTGTTTCCTTAAGATATCTGCTGTCCATGTTCACCCAGCAGTAAAATGGGTACCTGGATGTTAGCCGACTGGTGTGGGTCGCATCATGGGGACAAAATTAACCCAGGTGACACTGATGTCAGCTATGGTCTGTGTCAGTTGTATCATGTACTTGTAGAAATAAAGATTATTATTATTATTATTATTATTATTATTATTATTATTATTATTATTATTATTATTATTATACCAGCAGTTTGTGAGGAGACTCACAGTGCATGATGAGTCAGTGCTGGTGTTGCATGATGAGTCAGTGCTGGTGTTGCATGATGAGTCAGTGCTGGTGTTGCATGATGAGTCAGTGCTGGTGTTGCATGATGAGTCAGTGCTGGTGTTGCATGATGAGTCAGTGCTGGTGTTGTATGATGAGTCAGTGCTGGTGTTGCATGATGAGTCAGTGCTGGTGTTGTATGATGAGTCAGTGCTGGTGTTGCATGATGAGTCAGTGCTGGTGTTGCATGAGGAGTCAGTGCTGGTGTTGCATGATGAGTCAGTGCTAGTGTTGCATGATGAGTCAGTGCTAGTGTTGCATGATGAGTCAGTGCTGGTGTTGCATGATGAGTCAGTGCTGGTGTTGTATGATGAGTCAGTGCTGGTGTTGCATGATGAGTCAGTGCTGGTGTTGCATGATGAGTCAGTGCTAGTGTTGCATGATGAGTCAGTGCTGGTGTTGCATGATGAGTCAGTGCTAGTGTTGCATGATGAGTCAGTGCTGGTGTTGCATGATGAGTCAGTGCTGGTGTTGCATGATGAGTCAGTGCTGGTGTTGTATAATGAGTCAGTGCTAGTGTTGTATGATGAGTCAGTGCTGGTGTTGCATGATGAGTCAGTGCTAGTGTTGCATGATGAGTCAGTGCTGGTGTTGCATGATGAGTCAGTGCTGGTGTTGCATGATGAGTCAGTGCTGGTGTTGCATGATGAGTCAGTGCTGGTGTTGTATGATGAGTCAGTGCTGGTGTTGCATGATGAGTCAGTGCTGGTGTTGCATGATGAGTCAGTGCTGGTGTTGCATGATGAGTCAGTGTTGGTGTTGCATGATGAGTCAGTGCTGGTGTTGTATGATGAGTCAGTGCTGGTGTTGCATGATGAGTCAGTGCTGGTGTTGCATGATGAGTCAGTGCTGGTGTTGCATGATGAGTCAGTGCTGGTGTTGCATGATGAGTCAGTGCTGGTGTTGCATGATGAGTCAGTGCTGGTGTTGTATGATGAGTCAGTGCTGGTGTTGCATGATGAGTCAGTGCTGGTGTTGCATGATGAGTCAGTGCTGGTGTTGCATGATGAGTCAGTGCTGGTGTTGCATGATGAGTCAGTGCTGGTGTTGCATGATGAGTCAGTGCTGGTGTTGTATGATGAGTCAGTGCTGGTGTTGTATGATGAGTCAGTGCTAGTGTTGCATGATGAGTCAGTGCTGGTGTTGCATGATGAGTCAGTGCTGGTGTTGTATGATGAGTCAGTGCTAGTGTTGCATGATGAGTCAGTGCTGGTGTTGCATGATGAGTCAGTGCTGGTGTTGTATGATGAGTCAGTGCTGGTGTTGTATAATGAGTCAGTGCTAGTGTTGTATGATGAGTCAGTGCTGGTGTTGCATGATGAGTCAGTGCTGGTGTTGCATGATGAGTCAGTGCTGGTGTTGTATGATGAGTCAGTGCTGGTGTTGCATGATGAGTCAGTGCTGGTGTTGCATGATGAGTCAGTGCTGGTGTGTATGATGAGTCAGTGCTGTGTTGTATGATGAGTCAGTGCTGGTGTTGCATGATGAGTCAGTGTTGGTGTTATGATGAGTCAGTGTGTTTGCATGATGAGTCAGTGCTAGTGTTGTATGATGAGTCAGTGCTGGTGTTGCATGATGAGTCAGTGTTGGTGTTGCATGATGAGTCAGTGTTGGTGTTGCATGATGAGTCAGTGCTGGTGTTGCATGATGAGTCAGTGCTGGTGTTGCATGATGAGTCAGTGCTGGTGTTGCATATAGTCATGCTGGTTGAGATGAGTCAGTGCTGGTGTTGTATGATGAGTCAGTGCTGGTGTTGCATGATGAGTCAGTGCTGGTGTTGCATGATGAGTCAGTGCTGGTGTTGTATGATGAGTCAGTGCTAGTGTTGCATGATGAGTCAGTGCTGGTGTTGCATGATGAGTCAGTGCTGGTGTTGTATGATGAGTCAGTGCTGGTGTTGATGATGAGTCAGTGCTGTGGTGTCATGGGCATGATGAGTCAGTGCTGGTGTTGCATGATGAGTCAGTGCTGGTGTTGATGATGAGTCAGTGCTGGTGTTGCATGATGAGTCAGTGCTGTGTTGCATGATGAGTCAGTGCTGGTGTTGATGATGAGTCAGTGCTAGTGTTGTATGATGAGTCAGGCTGGTGTTGCATGATGAGTCATGTTGGTGTTGCATGATGAGTCAGTGCTGGTGTTGATGATGAGTCAGTGCTGGTGTTGTATGATGAGTCAGTGTTGGTGTTGCATGATGAGTCAGTGCTGGTGTTGCATGATGAGTCAGTGCTGGTGTTGCATGATGAAATCCTTCCTCTCCGCCTTGCTGTCCTCTGCATCACTTTGCAAGCCATGCATGTCAGGGATAATGACTGGCCTCTAGTAAAGGGATACTGGCTGGCCAGGAGTGCAGGGATACTGGCTGGCCAGGAGTGCAGGGATACTGGCTGGCCAGGAGTGCAGGGATACTGGCTGGCCAGGAGTGCAGGGATACTGGCTGGCCAGGAGTGCAGGGATACTGGCTGGCCAGGAGTGCAGGGATACTGGCTGGCTAGGAGTGCAGGGATACTGGCTGGTCATGAGTGCAGGGATACTGGCTGGCCAGGAGTGCAGGGACACTGACTGACTGGCCTTGAGTGCAGGGATACTGACTAGCCTGGAGTGCAGGGATACTGACTGGCCTGGAGTGTAGGGATACTGACTGACCAGGAGTGCAGGGATACTGACTGGCCTGGGGCAGGGATATTGACTGTCCTGGAGTGTAGGGATACTGACTGACCAGAAGTGCAGGGATACTGAGTGACTGGCCTGGAGTGAAGGGATAATGAGTGACTGGCCTGGAGTGCAGGGATACTGACTGGCCTGGAGTGCAGGGATACTGACTGGCCGAGTAGGATCTCGACTGCCGGAGTGCAGGACTGACTGACTGGCCTGGAGTGCAGGGATACTGACTGACTGGCCTGGAGTGCAGGGATACTGACTGACTGGCCTGGAGTGCAGGGATACTGACTGACTGGCCTGGAGTGCAGGGATACTGACTGACTGGCCTGGAGTGCAGGGATACTGACTGACTGGCCTGGAGTGCAGGGATACTGACTGACTGGCTTGGAGTGCAGGGATACTGACTGACTGGCCTGGAGTGTAGGGATACTGAGTGACTAGCAGTCTTGTATCAAACCTGCCCCTGGGTATCCCTTCCTGCAACTTAACGTTCGTGGGGATACCAACGTTTTAAGAGAATATGGCATATTCTTCCTTAATACACACAGGTTATCCGCTAAATCTTATTATATCTTTATAGGTAAACTTTTGCAAAAATGTTAGTTTATTTAACCTAACCCAACATTACCCTAACCTAACTTAACCTAACATTACCCTAACATAACTTAACCTAACATTACCCTAACCTAACTTAACCTAACCTAACCCAACATTACCCTAACCTAACCTAACATTACCCTAACCTTACCTAAGCTAACATTACCCTAACCTAACTTAACCTAACCTAACCCAACATTACCCTAACCTAACATTACCCTAACCTAACATTACCCTAACCTAACCTAACATTACCCTAACCTTACTCTAACCTAACCTAACATTACCCTAACCTAACATTACCCTAACCTAACATTACCCTAACCTAACCTAACATTACCCTAACCTTACTCTAACCTAACCTAACATTACCCTAACCTAACATTACCCTAACCTAACATTACCCTAACTTAACATTACCCTAACTTAATCTAAGCTAACATTACCCTAACCTAACTTAATCTAACCTAACCCAACATTACCCTAACCTAACCCAACCCAACATTACCCTAACCTAACCTAACCTAACATTACCCTAACCTAACCTAACCTAACATTACCCTAACCTAACCTAACCTAACCTAAGCTCAGAAGTCGAAATCAAGAATAGAACCTTAACTAGTGCAACTGTAGAATAACAGAGGCAAAGAAATGATTGCAGTGTTCACTAGAGCCTTCAAGTCTGTACTTACATTTGAACAATACACGAACATTGCCACGACGTCGCAGGACCTCGAACTAACACTAAATATTGGGGAAATTAGTAGCCTTGAGACTCTCAACCTCCCCTGAGAAGCTGAAGACTAACAAATCAAGAGAACATAATGAGCTGCTGAGTAGAATTTTAAAAGAATCTAAATTCAAATGGCAGACTTTTTGTGGACTTGAGATTTTATACAACGACTGATTTGCTGAGCAAGTCCAACATACGTTTACTCTCTTTTAACATAAGAAGGAAGGAGCATTGCAGCAGGCATACTGGCCTATGTTAGGCAGGTTCAGGTCACCTACTGGCCCATGTTATGCAGGTCCAAGTCACCTACTGGCCCATCCACTTTAGAAGGAAGGAAATGGGTGTAAAGATCGCAGAGTTAGTGTTACAGTGTTGAACCATTATGGTGCTGTGGACACTTGTCAGCTGGATGACTAAAACTCACATATATACAAAACATTCTATGTAAAAGCAGACTATAGAGTTCCAACTCTGTGTCGGAACTCCTTCAGTAGTTGACAAGACACATGTGCTACACTTTGGTATCTTTATTCTGAAACGTTTAGTCTACACGTAGTTTTGAGGTGGTCAGTCCCTCAACCTGGAGAAGAGTTTTGTTCCATAATCTGGAACATTGTTTCTGTCTCATCAGCGTGTAAGATCTCAGGTAAATCTTACAGTCTTTTGTTCACATTTAGTATACAACTACTTTCACTTTCCACTGTTCTTCTGAATACATCTTAATCATGTAATATTTCCTTTCTAACCTTGTGGGCCAGGTGTGTGACGGAGGCTCGAGCCTTCAGGAAGAGCGTCCCAATAACCACTAACAGATAACCTTCATTTTCTATAATAATAGCAATGATAATAATAATAATAATAATAATAATAATAATAATAATAATAATAATAATAATAATAATAATAATAATAATAATAATAATAATAATAATAGCACTTCAGTTAACATCGTAAAAAACAGCCAAAAACAAGAGTCGTCGAGCATCGTCAGAAATTTAAAGAAAGGCAACAAAGGCGACAAATACATCAACACACGACGGGGCAATTATTTCCTCTTATTTGAGAAGTGCTGTTGTTTAGCCAGGGTCTCATAATGAAGAGATACCACGCTAGTTCCCCCGCACTCACCACACACTACAAAGGTCACACCCCACGCCCCCCACGCCTCTTGTTTACAACGCGCCGTTCTCAACGTTCTCAACGTATCGACAATTATGCTCGGTAATGAAGAGCCAAATATGATTTTTTTCCGCTAAGCCATAAATTTGAAAATGTTTGGGAAAACTCATTACTGGTATTTTGCTTTGGTTTAATGGTCGTAATGGCCGTAATCACTGTAATTATCTCAGGTTAGCAAACAAACAGTTATCAAGAATTATATTTGCTCTTCTGAGGTAATTTTTGATTTTCGACGGTATATATATATACACTGAGAGGTGTAGTGCTCTCAGCGTGTGTGCTGAGAACTGAGAGGTGTAGTGCTCTCAGCGTGTGTGTGCTGAGAGGTGTAGTGCTCTCAGCGTGTGTGTGCTGAGAGCTGAGAGGTGTAGTGCTCTCAGCGTGTGTGTGCTGAGAGGTGTAGTGCTCTCAGCGTGTGTGTGCTGAGAGGTGTAGTGCTCTCAGCGTGTGTGCTGAGAGGTGAGTGCTCTCAGCGTGTGTGTGCTGAGAGGTGTAGTGCTCTCAGCTGTGTGTGCTGAGAGGTGTAGTGCTCTCAGCGTGTGTGTGCTGAGAGGTGTAGTGCTCTCAGCGTGTGTGTGCTGAGAGGTGTAGTGCTCTCAGCGTGTGTATGCTGAGAGCTTACTTTAAGCCCTGTTTTAGGGATTACTCTTTGGTGATGAAAAGCTTACTTGCGATCTTAATGATCCAAGTGTAGTGGATAGGCTTCAAACCCCATTAACCACCCATTTTGCTTTCGTTTATACTCTGAGAACATTTACTTAACACATCTATAGTCTTGATATATATATATATATATATATATATATATATATATATATATATATATATATATATATATACAGTAGTGTGCAAATTTATTTGGACAGGAGTAAATTTTGTGATTATCTCATTATATATCTTAGTCTCCATCTTAATTTCTGTAGTTTGGGTTCTTTTATTTTCAGGACTTTGCTACTGACTTGTATCAACCATCCAGCTGGGTGTTACCCTGCGACTCTCCTCAGTGCTACAACAGCTGTTGTTCTGTAAGGCTATTCTTGCAAGTGTGCTCCATGAGCGAAAGTGGTTTCGCCAAATTCTGTCCATAAGTTCATGATTGCTGCTGAAATTCATGATGGCTGTTGCACCCAGAAAGCGTGCAAGTATTGCAGCTCCCAAGAAAGCCAGCCAAGATTTACAGAGGTATTTGGGTACTTGAAGTTGGCAAAACTGCCAGAAAGTCGGTAAAGAAACAACTACTGACGGCTGCTGTGGCGAAAAAACGGCTGCATGGGCACTCCATCATAAGGGATGGATGACAGATGACTGGAGAAAAGTTATATTATCAGATAAGGAGCATTTTAAAGTGCATGGGCACAGATCAGTGGTAGTGAGACGGAGCAAAGGCGAACCTCTTCACAAAGGACACATTCAACAAGCGTCAAAACACCCACCTAAGAAGATATTTTGGGGTAGTTTTACTGCTCAAGGCCCTGGACGGCTTGTTATTGTTGAGGGAACAGTGACAAACACAAGGCAATCCTAGCAACTCATTCGCTTCCCATTGTGGATAGAGACTTTCCTGGTGGGAAAGGCATTTTCCAGCAGGATCTTAATGCATGCCACACTTCCAGAAATATGCTGACATTCTTCGAAGAGAGTGGGCTAAGCGTTCTAAATTGGCCTGGAAACTCTCCTGATCTCAACCCAATTGAGAATCTATGGGCAATAACCAAACGCAGGATCGTGAAACAGGACTGTTCAACTGTGGAGAAGCTAATTGCTGTTATTAGGACCTGGTACCACGAGGAGAAACTTGCCACAACGTGGTCAACATTGGTCAATTCAATCGACCAATTCAGTTGATTCAATCGACTGAATTGGTCGCAGCGCCAGTAATAACTATACTATCGTACAGTATCAAACTTCCGTTTTTAATCATTTTTTATCTTCCAAACAAATGTCTTATATCATCACTGTCCCAATTAATATGCACACCACTGTATAAGGCAATTTAAGTTTATTTAATATTACTTGAAATCAATTATATTTATTATTTGTTATTTACAGCTTGATTTTCGCAGATTTATGGCAAAAACAAAATTATATATATATATATATATATATATATATATATATATATATATATATATATATATATATATATATATATATATAATATATATATTATATTCGCTCTAAAACCGCAAATGAATCTCTCTAATTTTGGTGTTCCATGGCCTTAATGAGGTAGTTTTTATCTCATTAACTAGCTCTAACTGTCGTTAATTGTCTTAATGGATGTATGCATAGTGTTCGCTTTGAGAACTGAAATGTTGGGGAGGGAGAGAGAGAGAGAGAGCAACGACAAAGGTAAGGAAGAGAAAATAACTTTAGATAGGTAGGCAGGAGTGTAAACTCTGTCTGTCTCACTCTTTATATATTTTTATATATATATATATATATATATATATATATATATATATATATATATATATGTCGTGCCGATTAGGTAAAACTTGCGATTTTGGCTTAAATAGCAACGCTCTCCTTGCCATATAAGACAAGTGAAAATTTGTGTATGCAATAATTTCGCCAAAATCATTCTGAACATAACGAAAAAAATATATTTCATTGAGTTTGTTTATTATTAAATTAATGTTAACGTATCTAAAATATATTTAGTTGGGTTAGGCTAAATTAAATTGCGCTTGTTGTAATAAGGTTAGGTAGGTTTTCAAAGTTTCTCTTGGTACAAAATTATAAATTCTTACATTAACATAAATGAAAAAATATAGCTTTAAACGTATAAGAGAAAATTTTAGAAAGGACTTAATTTTAGATGACCAGTTTTACCTAATCGGACGACATATATATATATATATATGCAAGACAACCACTATGAAAAATAGAGAATTCCAAGCGCTTTCTGACTACTCACATTATCAAGGAACTATAAAGGAAACATGACAAGAGGACTTATATAAGGGCAAGACTACACTCAAGTCATCACACTAACAAAGACTACACCTCACAGTAGCGTAACATCTCACGACTCTGTGAAGAGGAAAACAGAAAGGACCTGAAACTCTTCCCAAAATTAGCAATTTATCATTAATTCTTCCCAAATTTTATTAATTATAAAGAATCCAATTTATATAAACCAAAGAAATATTCATATTATTTTCAAAACTGCTTTTAATGAAACATGATTCTATTATATTCCTCTCACCATGGACTTGCTTGATACAACCTTCTCAGCATTTTGAAAATCAATTGGATGGTTAAGTTCACATGAATAATAGAGCATTAGAATCTTGTCCAGTTCTAATGCTATATTTATGTTGTTTTAATCTTAGTTCAAGACTTTACCAGTTTGACCATAATAAACTGTAAAATATGCGATAAAGTTTATTTTGGTCAAACTGGTAAAAGTCTTGAACTAAGATTAAACACATAAATATAGCATTAGAACTGACAAGATTCTAATGCTCTATTTATTCATGTGAAGATTTTAACCATCCAATTGATTTTCAAAATGCTGAGAAGTTATCAAGCAAGTCCATGGTGAAGAAATATAATAGAATCATGTTTCATTAAAAGCAGTTTTGAAAATAATATGAATATTTCTTTGGTTTATATAAATTGGATTCTTTATAATTAATAAAATTTGGAAGATTAATGATAAATTGGACTAATCTTAATTCTTGGGAAGAGTTTCAGGTCCTTTCTTGTTTTCCTCTTCACAGAGTCGTGAGATGTTACGCTACTGTAGTTAGTCTTGTTAGTGTGATGTGACTGAGGTGTAGTCTTGCCCTATATAAGTCCTCTTGTCATGTTTCCTTTATATTCCTTGATAATGTGAGTAGTCACAAGCGCTTGGAATTCCTCTATTTTTCATAGTGGTTGTCTTGCATATTCTGATATCACCTGATTACTGTGATCTTTTTGCATATATATATATATATATATATATATATATATATATATATATATATATATATATATATATATATATAATGAAAGTGAAGAAAAGCGAGTGTATAATGAGGTATCCTTCCCATGTTTATAATGTCGTCAAGACTTGCAAGTCAAACAAGCGTCTCACTAAGGGTCTCCAGCCAAGGCTTCTTCACGTACCAGATGTTTAATGGCTGCCTTATCTCTTCTCCCCTTTACTAGGTAAAGAAAAAGTGATTTCAGACTCACGTGCAAAACTTTTACCAGATTTTATGCTGGGAAATCTGTTTATGGATAGCCGCTGGTGGCCTTCTCGCACTCACTCTCTCCGTTGCTTCCTCAGGGACGTTCTTGGCTCTGCTGCTGTTTACTGTTTGCTTGTTTGCGTCTGTTTGCGACGGGAGATCTGTATTGTTTGCGTCTGTTTACGACGGGAGATCTGTATTCAGGATTCTCGTATTGTGATTCCTTTTAATCCTTTATCTGAACTCCTGTCGACTACACAAAGGGTTTTTAAGGCTGTGTGTAACCTCTTCACCGCTAGTCAAGAAGGTTTTAATCCCATATACGGGTTTATGGGAATTAAGGTAAACACTATATACTGAGATAGATACAGTCCTCCAAGTGCGCATACAGCGTTGCTCTCAGTACGTATACATACATACACCAAGAGTGATATAATCGTCGGAATATATGCAAAGTGACGGGTGCAGGTGACATGACAATCAGGTGAGCTAACATTCAGTTAACCTGCTGCTCTGCAGATTTGACGCACCGGTGCTCCTATATAACTAATGTCTATCTCTAGTATCTATTATTATTATTATTATTATTATTATTATTATTGTTGTTGTTGTTGTTGTTTTTGGTGGGGCTGGTGTTGTCTTCAGCGTGACATATTAGTGAATACATATATAACTGTATAAATATTAAAGTATATTTAATGAGAGGCTCGTCAAGAGACATTCTGGTGCTCACCTCACACTAATGACCTCGCAAACACTGAACCCTGAAACCACAGAGAGAGAGAGAGAGGAGAGAGAGAGAGAGAGAGAGAGAGAGAGAGAGAGAGAGAGAGAGAGAGAGAGAGAGAGAGAGAGAGAGAGAGAGAGAGAGAGAGTCCTTAGGAATCCTTAACTCAACCCTGTAAAACCCTGTGTAGAAAAAAAAGAGGGCTGTGAGTTACAAGGGCTGTCTGTTACAAGGGCTGTGAGTTACAAGGTCTCTCGCTTACAAAGGCACATAGACGATACAGAGGTGATACACAGGTGTGGCTTTTCTACTTTCCAAAAAAATTCCCACAAATAATATTTCCATTATAATATATTCCCACCAATAATAATAATAATAATAATAATAATAATAATAATAATAATATTAATAATAATAATAATATATTTCTACCGCAACAAGATCATATTTCCAATATTATAATGTATTCCCATTATAATATTTCCATTTCTTTAAGAGTGTAAACATGCTCTTATATTCTCAACGTTAATCTTGAGACTCCGACAGGAAACAGTGCCTCTCCTCTCAACACTTTATAACGTCATCTCAGCCCTATCTAGCCCCCTCTCAGCCCTCTCTAACCTCCTCTCAGCCCTCTCTAACCTCCTCTCAGCCCTCTCTAACCTCCTCTCAGCCCTCTCTAACCTCCTCTCAGCCCTTTCTAACCTCCTCTCAGCCCTCTCTAACCTCCTCTCAAACCCTTTTCACTTCCCTCTGGACTATACCCTCAGTGTCCTACTGAAATCTCCCAGCCCAGGATGCCCCAAGACAACACTACTTCCGTAACCCGTCCATCGTGGTGGAATATGACTGGGGAACGTAACTAGCTTTTGTTTCCCCTGTAACTATCAAACAGAATTTGACAGGGGAACGTAACTAGGCGGTAGAATGGCAGGGTAGGTGACAGCATGGCAGGGTAGGTGGCAGCATGGCAGGGTAGGAGGCAGCATTGCAGGATAGGTGGCAGCATGGCAGGGTAGGTGGCAGATGGCAGGATAGGTGGCAGAATGGCAGGGTACGTGGCAGCATGGCAGGGTAGGTGACAGCATGGCAGGGTAGGTGGCAGCATGGCAGGGTAGGTGGCAGCATGGCAGGGTAGGTGGCAGCATGGCAGGGTAGGTGGCAGCATGGCAGAGTAGGGGCTATAAGTGTTGTTTTTAGACAAAATGTTGGTAATGGTATATATTTAGGATCAAGTTATTAATAGTAGACGCCTTTCTTAACTCCAACATCTATATCCCCTTCTTACTTTATTTTTAGCACTCTTCTTATTGGTTAGGATTTTATTATATAATAATAATAATAATAATAATAATAATAATAATAATAATAATAATAATAATAATAATAGAGAGAGAGAGAGGCAGGACAGACAGACAGACAGACAGACAGACAGACAGAGTGTGTGTGTGTGTGTGTGTGCATGCATTCACCTATTTGTGGTTTCAGGGGTCTGTTCACAGCTCCTGGCTTCACCTCTTCGCTGGTTGCTACTAAGTCCACTCTCTCCCTGCTCCGTGAGCTTTATCATATCTCTTCTTAAAGCTGTGTATGGATCCTGCCTCCACTAATTCAGTTTACACACTGGTCCACTTCCTGACAACTCTATGGCTGAAGAAATACTTCCTAACATCCCTGTGACTCATATGAGTCTTCAACTTCGAGTTGTGACCCCTTGTTGCTGTGTGTGTTTGTATACTCTCCACACACACACAGACAGCTCCTGGCGCAGCCAAGAGCTATGACTCGACCCCTGCAACCACAAATAGGTGAGCACAAATAGGTGAATACACACACACACACTCAGATGAGTCAAAGAGATGTTAGAAAGTATTTCTTTAGTCATAGAGTTGTCAGGAAGTGGAATAGTCTGGCAAGTGACGTAGTGGAGGCAGGAACCATACATTGTTTTAAGACGAGGTATGATAAAGCTCATGGAGCAGGGAGAGAGAGGACCTAGTAGCGATCATTGAAGAGGCGGGGCCAGGAGCTATGTATCGACCCCTGCAACCACAAACAGGTGAGTACAAATGGGTGAGTACACACTTATCAACTTTTCTCACACTTCCGTCTCCCATATTCCCCTCCCCTTCCCCTCCTTTCCCCCTCCCCATCTCCCCGCCCCTGAGGTAGCGTGACATGTGTGGCGTCCCACGTTACCATGGTGACGAGCACAACGTGTGGACACATACTGTTTTTATGTGAGGAATGACTATGTCACTCTCCCCTCCCTTCCCCCTTCCCTCATACTTTCCCCCCTTCCCATCCCCTCGTATTCCTCCCCTCCCACTCATACTGCTTCCCCTCACTCTTATACTTCTTTCTTTCCCCTTTGTATTTCTTCCCTTTTCTCCCCCTCATACTTTTCTCTTTGCCCCTTCATACTTCCCATCTTCCTTCTCTCTCTATCTCTCTCTCCTCATCTTCCCCTCCCATCTCCACCTCCCTCTCATCCTCCCACATCCTTCCCTCCATCTCATTCTCCCTCCCACATTCCCTCCCTCTCACCCTATAATCAAGACACATATCTCTCCCTCGTTCTCCCCGTTGGTATCTGTTGTCAGGTCGTTGATGCAGCCACTACTGTTTACACCACCTGTTTACGCTCCTTAATGGGAGACCATCTCGGGGGATATACGAGCGGGCTTTCTCAAAAGAACAATCACTGACCACTAATATTTCGCCTCGACTTTATTTATGTCACATAATGGGCGTGGATTACGCCCACCAGCCAAAAAAAACATTTCTATTGTGTGGACAGATTTAATAAATAACAAAAAACACATCTATATAATAATCGCCTATGTGCGCCATCTATAGTCTTAAATTTCGGAAAGTACTGCCTGCATATAGCAGTTAGAACAGTGCCCATTTACGTGATTAGAAAATAATATTAAAACCAGCCATCTTGCACAGTTTGCCCTTTTTCTGTGCCCTCCCCTTGCCCCCTGTTTTCTCGTGCCCACAATTCCTATGTCCAGAGCGTAATAGGGACGCGTCATCCCCCCAAAAAATGGTCTTGACTGGTAATCTTATGGCATTTATAGTCGTGTAATGGGTTTGGGCGACGTCAGGAAGGATGGACGCTGCGCACACCACAGAGCCTCGACCCCGTGTTTTCCCAACCCTATTTACGACCTGAAATTGGCGTTCATACGTGAACTTTTACTTGTTATGTCTTGAGCAACAAACATGACTGGTGGTGAGTGATTGTGTGTAGGCAGGTGTGTGGTGCGTCTCTCTCTCTCTCTCTCTCTCTCTCTCTCTCTCTCTCTCTCTCTCTCTCTCTCTCTCTCATATGGTAGAATTATATAACAGAATTATATCATAGGATTGCCTGATATAATTAAATAAAAGGTTTAATTGGTAGGATGCCATAATAGGGTCACAAAATAGGATCACATAATAGAAATAAACAATAGTAACAGAATTATAGGAGTGGGTGGCAGGAGGCAGTATGATCATGGTGCCTCAGGGCCGTGGCAATGCTCTTGACAAATGGGGTTTCAAAACTGGAGCAAATGGGGAGTAATCTTGTAAGAAATATAGCCGGAACCTCTGCAGATTAGTGGAAAATTGGATGTAGATTGGTGGACTGGGAGAAATTGGTACAGCAGGTATTAAAAAAAAATGATTGAAGATTAGCCCAGATCTTGTAAGAGAATGGATCAAATGTGTATATTTATAACTATAAATATAAATCTATTTATAATACATAAAAGGAAAATAAATGAAGTCAAAAAAGACCAAAGAATTAAGAACATTTTGACATCTTCAACTAGTAGTAGTCATCTGAGTCTAACGACTCACAAAGAAACTAAAAACCAAAAAATTAAAGAACATTTTGCTCTTCCTTAGTGAGTCGTCATTCATGAGTATACAAGAAATTTTCTAAAACCAGGAAAAAATTAATTACATATTTAGTCGCCTTTGTTGCTGCTCTAACATTACTTAGGGAAGGGTGAATGTTTATGTGGAGTAGGAAGTACAGTGTCTGTACCTGAAGGAGGGTGGGATGTTGCTGCTCTGGAGGTGGAAGTACAGTGTCTGTATCCTGAAGGAGGGTGGGATGTTGCTGCTTGGAGGTGGGAAGTACAGTGTCTGTACCCTGAAGGAGGGGTGGGGATGTTGCTGCTGTGGAGGTGGGAAGTACAGTGTCTGTACCCTGAAGGAGGGGTGAGGATGTTGCTGCTCTGGAGGTGGGAAGTACAGTGTCTGTACCCTGAAGGAGGGGTGGGAATGTTGCTGCTCTGGAGGTGGGAAGTACAGTGTCTGTATCCTGAAGGAGGGGTGAGGATGTTGCTGCTCTGGAGGTGGGAAGTACAGTGTCTGTACCCTGAAGGAGGGGTGGGAATGTTGCTGCTCTGGAGGTGGGAAGTACAGTGTCTGTACCCTGAAGGAGGGTGGGATGTTGCTGCTCTGGAGGTGGGAAGTACAGTGTCTGTACCCTGAAGGAGGGGTGATGTTGCTGCTCTGGATGGGAAGTACAGTGTCTGTACCCTGAAGGAGGGGTGGGGATGTTGCTGCTCTGGAGGTGGGAAGTACAGTGTCTGTATCCTGAAGGAGGGGTGGGGATGTTGCTGCTCTGGAGGTGGGAAGTAAAGTGTCTGTATCCTGAAGGAGGGGTGAGGATCTTGCTGCTCCTCTGGAGGTGGGAAGTAAAGTGTCTGTATCCTGAAGGAGGGGTGAGGATCTTGCTGCTCTGGAGAGGTGCCCGCATGGGTTTAGGACAGGTAAATCCTGCCTCACAAACCTACTGGAAATTGAGAATTAACGAGACTTCGTCGTGGACCGTCAAGTCCCAGCGTGATGATGGCCCACTATGGACCAAAACATCCTTCACGGTCCATGTTACTACTGAGGCTTCACGACACTCGGCACTCCCCAGTGTTTACATGCTCGCCAAACTTTATTCCTCCTCTCGTCAGAGTGACAAAACTCTTCTTGGGTCTCTAATAAAGTATCGAGCTGTCTGGGAGACGAGTTTTTTTTTTTTTAACTCGCTTTACTGATTTTCTGTGTGTTTTCTCGACTGTAGGCAACCATTGATCATTTTCAGAAATATTATTCATTTTTCTCTCTTGTCTCCCTCCCTCTTTCTCTATCTAACTCTTTTTCTCCATATTTTTTTTGTGGCAAGATGGACATGCCGGTCTGTGATTGCTAAGGATTTGCATGTTAAATAAATTATTACCTGGAAGAAGTGGAGAAGTTGATCTCTGATTGGTTAAGGAGTTGCATGTTAAGACTATTGCATTTCTGAAGGAAGTCTTCCTAGCATGACCCGACGGTTCCTAACTTCAAACACAAGAGCGATGTATACACTGGTGTGTGAAACAGACGAACCCACACCGAGGCAATAAAACAGAAGATAAGATGAGGGAGTGGAGACAAGTGGTTTGGAGGATTTGGCGTGCTGTTGGAGTGCGACTGGTAATATTTCGGGGAAACTGGTTAGCCAGATTTGAGATTCTTGGAGGTGGTAAATACAGTGGTGGTAACATGAAGGATGGGTGGGGGATGTTGTTGTTCTGGAGGTGGGAAGCACAGTGCCTTCACTCTGAAGGATGGGTGGGAATGTTGCGGTACTGGAGGTGGGACGCACAGTGCCTGCACTCTGAAGGATGGGTGAGGATGTGGCTGTTCTCAAGATGGGATACACAGTGCCTGCACTCTGAAAGATGGGTGGGGATGTGGCTGTTGGGAGGGTCAAGGGAACTCTGTTGTTCTCACACTTCTGTTAAGAGAGCTATTGGATGAATAATGGTGAATTCATATCAGTCTTTAGCTCATCCTATCTTGGTGGTAAATGACCCATGTTATAAAAAAAATAAGCGAAAATTACATATTTTGACCTCTAATTGAGGTCATCTTCAGCAGACGAGCAAAGCGACAGAAGTCTAAAAATATATTGTGCTTATTCTAACTTAATCAAACTTAACTAAACCTAACCTAACTTATAATAACTAAATCAAAGTTGCCTTATTCTAACCTAATGTAATTTATCTTCAACTAGCATTAACTAGCCCGGTTCAAACTAAAACTAATTCAACCACATCTAACCTAACTTAGCCCAAACTAACCTAGCCTAAAATAATCTAACAGATGCGGCAGTTAAGGGATTAATGTCAGCAATATTTTAACACAGCACAAAACTAACATTGAAAACAATGTTATGGTGTTAACATTATCACACTTGACGCTTTAATGAATGATAACAATTCTTAAAGGGGTGGACTGGTAAGCCAGTGGAAGGCCTCGGTCAGATGACCAAAAGCTCCAGCTGCGGGTCATCATATGACTAAGACCCTCGTTAGGAAACACTTGTCCTGTTTCCTGGCAAATTATTAGAATCAATTATAGCTGATATTATCAGAAGTCACCTTGAAGAACATAATTTGATTAATGAATCTCAGCATGGGTTTACGAGAGGTCGTTCCTGCCTGACAAATTTACTGACGTTTTTCAATAAAACATTTGAGGCAGTAGACAGTGATAAAGAATATGATATAGTTTACTTGGATTTCAGTAAGGCCTTCGATAGAGTACCTCACAAGAGACTCTTAAGAAAGGTGGCAGCTCATGGTATAGGAGGTAAAGTTCTAGCATGGATAGAGGCATGGCTTATCAATAGAAAGCAGAGAGTTTCCATTAATGGGGTCAAATCTGAATGAGGATTAGTCACTAGTGGCGTTCCACAAGGATCAGTTTTGGGCCCATTGTTGTTCATAATTTACATAAATGACCTTGATGAAGGAATTGCAAGTGACATGAGTAAATTTGCTGATGATACAAAAATAGGCCGTATAATTCATTCTGAGGAGGATACCAATGAACTCCAGGAAGATTTGGACAAATTAATGTCTTGGTCTGAAAAGTGGCAGATGAAGTTCAATGTGGACAAGTGTAAGGTGCTAGTCGTTGGTAATGAAAATATCCCTCGAATTTATAAACTAGGTGAAGTTGAGCTTGATCATACAGAATGTGAAAAAGACTTGGGAGTCATGGTAAGCAGGAATCTAAAGCCAAGACAACAGTGCCTAAGTGTGCGCAATAAGGCTAACAGATTACTAGGATTTATTTCAAGAAGTATAAGCAACAGAAGTCCAAAAGTTATTTTACAGCTCTATACATCACTAGTGAGACCTCATTTGGATTATGCAGCTCAGTTTTGGTCTCCTTACTACAGGATGGATATAGATTCATTGGAGAACATACAAAGAAGAATGACTAAAATGATTTACAGTATAAGAAATCTCCCGTATGAAGATAGACTTAGAGCATTGAATCTCCACTCTCTGGAGAGACGTAGAATGAGGGGAGATATCATCGAGGTGTACAAGTGGATGATGGGCATAAACAAAGGAGATATTAATAAAATACTGAGGATATCGAACCAAATAAGAACCAGAAATAACGGATTTAAATTGGATAAATTTAGATTTAGAAAGGACATAGGCAAGTACTGGTTTTCGAACAGAGTTGTAGATGCGTGGAACAATCTTCCGAGTAGGGTGATAGAGGCTAGGACCTTGGGTGGCTTTAAAAAGAGATTGGACAAATATATGAGTGGGAGGGGCTGGGTTTGATTGGTGTCGTGGGTGCAGGAGTGAATTCTTAGGTAGTGGTGGTTTTGATATGGACCTGCCTTGTATGGGCCAGTAGGCCTTCTGCAGTGTTCCTCCATTCTTATATTCTTATGTTCTTATGTTCTTACCTGACACCTCACTGACCTGTAGTGGTACCAGCCTAGACCTGACACCTCACTGACCTGTAGTGGTACCAGCCTAGACCTGACACCTCACTGACCTGTAGTGGTACCAGCCTAGACCTGACACCTCACTGACCTGTAGTGGTACCAGCCTAGACCTGACACCCCACTGACCTGTAGTGGTACCAGCCTAGACTTGACACCCCACTGACCTGTAGTTGTACCAGCCTAGACCTGACACCCCACTGACCTGTAGTTGTACCAGCCTAGACCTGACACCCCACTGACCTGTAGTTGTACCAGCCTAGACCTGACACCCCACTGACCTGTAGTGGTACCAGCCTAGACCTGACACCCCACTGACCTGTAGTTGTACCAGCCTAGACCTGACACCCCACTGACCTGTAGTTGTACCAGCCTAGACCTGACACCCCACTGACCTGTAGTTGTACCAGCCTAGACCTGACACCCCACTGACCTGTAGTTGTACCAGCCTAGACCTGACACCCACTGACCTGTAGTGGTACCAGCCTAGACCTGACACCCCACTGACCTGTAGTGGTACCAGCCTAGACTTGACACCCCACTGACCTGCAGTTGTACCAGCCTAGACCTGACACCTCACTAACCTGCAGTGGTACCAGCCTAGACCTGACACCTCACTAACCTGCAGTGGCACCAGCCTAGACCTGACACATCACTGACCTGCAGTGGTACCAGCCTAGACCTGACACATCACTGACCTGCAGTGGTACCAGCCTAGACCTGACACCCCACTAACCTGCAGTGGTACCAGCCTAGACCTGACACCCCGCTAACCTGCAGTGGTACCAGCCTAGACCTGACACCCAACTAACCTGCAGTAGCACCAGCCTAGACCTGACACCCCACTGACCTGCAGTGGTACCAGAGTAGACCTGACACCCCACTGACCTGCAGTGGTACTAGCCTAGACCTGACACCTCACTGACCTGCAGTGGCACCAGCCTAGACCTGACACCCCACTGACCTGCAGTGGTACTAGCCTAGACCTGACACCCAACTAACCTGCAGTAGCACCAGCCTAGACCTGACACCCCACTGACCTGCAGTGGTACCAGAGTAGACCTGACACCCCACTAACCTGCAGTGGTACCAGCCTAGACCTGACACCCCACTAACCTGCAGTGGTACCAGCCTAGACCTGACACCCCACTGACCTGCAGTGGTACCAGCTTAGCGGATAAACTAGTGAGAACCGTCCAGTTCACTGTTATCAACTGAGTTACGCGCTGCGGCCTTCAACAACTGCGGCAATTTCCCGCAATTGCAAATGTCTTCTTATATATATGTCCTGAATTTAAGTTTTGTGACTAACACTCCTCGTATCTGGGATATAACATAACAAATGTAATAGCCAGGGGTAAGATTACCTTCTATTATAGTTACGTCTGCTGAGCCATCCTTCTAACTACGTTGCTTCAAGCTCAAAATTATTTTCAATTACATTTTTATTCTTCTTTCATTTTACGTAAAAGACTAGAATTTTTTTTGTCATATATATATACAGATATAATGCTAGAGAAACGTTCTTTGTAGAAACGTTAATATCAAAGAAACGTTCTTCTTACTCCTCCTCGTCCTCCTCTTCTTGTCCCTTCTCTCCCCTCTCCTTTCTCCCCGCTTCCCTCTCAATTATCGTTCACTCCACCCATCGTTCATATTTCTTTCTCTCAGTATCTCCATAAATCCTTCCTCTTTGATCCCCACCGATATATTTACTTCTTTATAGCAACAATATTTCCTATATCGTTAACCCTTCGACCGAAATTTCTAATCAAGCGATTAACTGCAGCAGCAGCTGCGTTCGTATCAAAATATATATATATATATATATATATATATATATATATATATATATATATATATATATATATATATATATATATATATATATGCATGGACATCTGGGAGGAATGGGGAACTGGGGGAAGAGGGGGTATGGATGGATGTGTGGGTGGGCGGGGCGGGGAGGGGAGTCAGGATTCGGGGGGGCCATACCATGAGGTTAATTACTGTCCCGCTATAACAAGCTAATTGTTGATCACGTCGACTAGAGGTGGCTGGTTTGGATCAGTGGGGTTTATCCCGTCGCTTTGGATCAGTGGGGTTCATCCCGTCGGTTTGGATCAGTGGGGTTTATCCTCTCTTCCTTTACCCTTAATACTTTTTCTTTTATTTCCCCTTTTCCCTTTTCTTTGTATTTTGTTTCTATTATCTTCAACTTTCTTGTTTTCTTTATTTCCATAATTTTGATCTGGTAATAACAAAATATTTGTGTCAGCGTAGTGCCGGGAGGAGCACCGGAAGTAGTGCCGGGAGGAGCACCGGAAGTAGTGCCGGGAGGAGCACCGGAAGTAGTGCCGGGAGGAGCACCGGAAGTAGTGCCGGGAGGAGCACCGGAAGTATTATTGGGAGTAGCACCGGAAGTATTACTGGGAGGAGCACCGGAAGTATTATGGGAGGAGCACCGGAAGTATTATTGGGAGGAGCACCGGAAGTATTACTGGGAGGAGCATCGGAAGTATTACTGGGAGGAGCACCGGAAGTATTACTGGGAAGAGCACCGGAAATATTACTGGGAGGAGCACCGGAAGTAGTTCCGGAAGTATTGTCAGAAATATTACTTGGAGGAGCTCCGGAAATTGTGCCAAGAGTACTCACCTATTTGTGCTTGCAGGGGCCGAGTCTCAGCTCCTGGCCCCGCCTCTTCGCTGGCCACTACTGGGTTCACTCACTCCTGTCTGCCTTAACCCTATCGTATCTATTCTTAAGACTATGTATGGATCCCACCGCCGCCACATTGCTGTCTACGTTATTCCACTTTCAAACAAGTCTAAAGCTAGAGAATTATTTTCTAACGTGTCTGTCACTCATGTAAATAAAACCAGCACTTCAGACTCTCCCTGTCCACTCTCTCAATTCCTCTCAGTATTTTGTACGTCGTAATCATGTTACCCCTATTTTTTCTGTCCTCTAATGGCGTCAGGTTTAGCTTCTCGAGCCTCTCCTTATATTGCATAACCATCAGCTATGGGACTAGTTTCGTTACTAACCTTTGCACATTTTCTAGCATCAGAGGCTGTGATGTATATATGGGGCTGCGGGCCACCAACAGCAACAGCCTCATTGACCATGCAAGCACCAGACGAGGCTGGCCCATGGGACAGCCCGGTCATGAGGCCCGGCCAGATGAGGGTTCCACACTGGTGCTGCAGACTCCAAGGTTGAACGGCCATACACGGTGTATAGTTTCGTGTATGACTCAGTGATGAGTTTCTTGAGCATACCTGGGTGTTAGTGGACAGGTGTGGGTCGCATCCTGGGACAAAACTGACATAATTTGCGGGAAATGCTCAGCATAACAAGGGACTTTCTATATAGTAGTATGTCACTGATGTCAGCTATGGTCTGTATACCTTGTACATGTAGAAATAAAGATGGTTATTTATTATAATAATTATTATTATTATTATTATTATTATTATTATTATTATTATTATTATTACCATCATCATCATCATCACTCTCCAAGTGAATTCATCTTCCGAAGAGTTTTTCTGCAATTCCCCAATTCCTTGGATGCAGAGCCCCCCCACCCAGTGCGATGGAAGCGTGTCTGGTCCTTATTAATACTGACTTTTACTGTCCTTTAATACAAACCTTCAACAACATTCAGACAAAACACACCTCTATCACAACCTGAAATAAGTTCCAAAAATACACCCTTGAAAATCCTTCAAAACATTGTCTTCAAATCTCTTCTCTGTGTAACGAAGACAAATTTTCTTTGCCTAAGGAAAGTCATCAAAGCAGAAACAGAAGAAACAAACAGGAGCTCTTTATTTTGTGCCATTAGACAATTTCAATTTTATTTTTCCTCGTAAAGTTTTATTAGGGGGATCGACGAGAAGCAGATCACAGGCCTCGTAAAGCATTACGCTTGTTTCCCGATCATTATACGTTGACCTGCTTTATACGACGACCTGGAGTGTAACTACGATAGTCGGGTGAGTAACTACGATAGTAGGGAGTGTAGCAACGATAGCAGGGTGTGTAGCAACGATAGTAGGGTGAGTAACTACGATAGTAGGGTGTGTAGCAACGATAGTAGGGTGAGTAACTACGATAGTAGGGTGTGTAGCAACGATAGTAGGGTGTGTAGCAACGATAGTAGGGTGTGTAGCAACGATAGTAGGGTGAGTAACTACGATAGTAGGATGTGTAACTACGATAGCACGGAGTGTAGCAACGATAGTAGGGTGAGTAGCAACGATAGTAGGGTGAGTAACTACGATAGTAGGGTGTGTAACTACGATAGCACGGAGTGTAGCAACGATAGTAGGGTGTGTAGCAACGATAGTAGGGTTTGTAGCAACGATAGTAGGGAGTGTAGCAACGATAGTAGGGAGTGTAGCAACGATAGTAGGGAGTGTAGCAACGATAGTAGGGAGTGTAGCAACGATAGTAGGGAGTGTAGCAACGACAGTAAGAAAGTAGCAAGGACAGCACAAAGAAAGCAACAACAGTAGCAGGGTAACTACAACAGTAGGAAGGTAGCAACAACAGTAGGAAGATAGCAACAACAGTAGGAAGGTAGCAACAACAGTAGGAAGGTAGCAACAACAGTAGGAAGGTAGCAACAACAGTAGGAAGGTAGCAACAACAGTAGGAAGGTGAGGATTATCCTCACTGATTGGATTATCCTGTGTTACTAACCCTCCAGGATTATCCTCACTGATTGGATTATCCTGTGTTACTAACCCTCCAGGATTATCCTCACTGATTGGATTATCCTGTGTTACTAACCCTCCAGGATTATCCTCACTGATTGGATTATCCTGTGTTACTAACCCTCCAGGATTATCCTCACTGATTGGATTATCCTGTGTTACTAACCCTCCAGGGTTAATAATCCCAGTAAAATTATAAACTTAGCTTCAACAAGAGGCTCAAATAAGGATTGAAATATTGGACAAGAATGTCAGTGGTACTTAACTGAACTTGTTTTATCTGGTACATTGTCCAGTATTGTGGTCTTCAGAACACTCATAACTGCCTGTATGGCACTCCTCTCTTACCTGTGACCTGCGCTAGGCTCTGTCTCCTCACCTCCCTATGACCTGACTGACCCCCCTGGCTGTCTCCTCACCTCCCTCTCTCCTGACTGACCTCCCTGGCTGTCTCCTCACTTCCCTATGACCTGACTAACCCCCCTTGCTGTCTCCTCACTTCCCTATGACCTGACTAACCCCCCTGTCTGTCTCCTCACCTCCCTATGACCTGACTGACCCCCCCTGGCTGTCTCCTCACCTCCCTCTCACCTGACTGACCTCCCTGGCTGTCTCCTCACTTCCCTATGACCTGACTAACCCCCTGGCTGTCTCCTCACTTCCCTATGACCTGACTAACCCCCTGGCTGTCTCCTCACTTTCCTATGACCTGACTAACCCCCTGGCTGTCTCCTCACCTCCCTATGACCTGACTGACCCCCTGGCTGTCTCCTCACCTCCCTCTACCCTGACTGACCTCCCTGGCTGTCTCCTCACTTCCCTATGACCTGACTAACCCCTGGCTGTCTCCTCACCTCTTTATGACCTGACTGACCCCCTGGCTGTCTCATCACCTCCCTCTCACCTGACTGACCTCCCTGGCTGTCTCCTCACTTCCCTATGACCTGACTAACCCCCCTTGGTTGTCTCCTCACCTCTTTATGACCTGACTGACCCCCCCTGGCTGTCTCCTCACCTCCCTATGACCTGACTAACCCCCCTGGTTGTCTCCTCTCCTCACCTCTTTATGACCTGACTGATCCCCCTGGCTGTCTCCTCACCTCCCTATGACCTGACTAACCCCCCTGGCTGTCTCCTCACCTCCCTATAAGCTGACCTTGGTTGGCCATTTGAGTTTAAAACCTACCAATTACACGAGGGCTGTTGAGTCTGCTTATAACCCCAGTGGAAATAAGTCACTTTGTTTGATTTTTTTGGTCATCCTGGGCAATCTACACATATGCTGCTATGTATGATATTTTATGAAACTGTATTTATGTGTACCTGGATAAACTTACTAACCTGGTCAACATTAATCAATACTAATTTTATCCCCAAAATAGGAATTAACCTCTGAGTGTATATACTTCGTACATACTCGACTGTTCCAAGACTACTTAGCCGAATTAAATCAAACACACAAACAAGCACATTTTTATTTCTCTATGCAGTAATACAAAATGCAATGTACATGTAACACAATACTAATTAAGTACATAATAAAGCCACTAATATGTATGTACATTTCTCTACATAAATGTACTTTTTATATGCTCAAAACACCTGTGGTCTTCCAAACCCACTGTAAATATTTTTATTCATCTATTGTACACAAAAACTGTAGATAAAATAACACATTTCCTTATTTATATTTGCTATAATGCACTAATTTAAAAATATATTAGTTACTCAGAAAAAAAGGTAACAGTTTTCTTTCAATTATAATTTTTTTATAGAAAATTGTCTTTTTAGACCATAAACTATAGTAAATTTTTCGAATGGTTATTTGTTAGTAAACAAAAGCTTTACTTGGATAACCCAGGATTACCTGGATAACCCAGGATTACCTGGATAACTCAGGATTATCTGGATTACCCAGTATTACCTGGATAACCCAGGATTACCTGGATAACTCAGGATTATCTGGATTACCCAGTATTACCTGGATAACCCAGGATTACCTGGATAACTCAAAATTATCTGGATTACCCAGTATTATCTGGATAACCCAGGATTACCTGGATAACCCAGGATTACCTGGATAACCCAGGATTATCTGGATTACCTAGTATTACCTAGATAACCCAGGATTACCTGGATAACCCAGGATTACCTGGATAACCCAGGATTGTCTGGATTACCCATAACATTCCAGGAAAGCCACTATGTGTGTGACCTTGTTCTCCGGAGTCTTTTCATCTTCATCCCCAGGATACGACCCACAACAGACCTACTTATCGTTTAGGTCAGGGGTACTTAACCCCCGCAGTGGTAGCGCACTCAGCTCACAGGGATCGATCCTCAGTACGGGTGGAAATATTAGGACGTGTTTCATTAAGACACCTGCTGTCCCTGTTCACCTAGTAGTAAATAGGTACCTGTGTGCTAGTCGACTGGTGTGGGTCGCATCCTGGGGACAAAAGTGACCTAATTTGCGGGAAATGCTCTGCATAACAAGTGGCTTTCTATATAGTAGTATGTCATTGATGTCAGCTATGGTCTGTATACCTTGTACATGTACTTGTAGAAATAATAATTATTATTATTATTAAAGACCCCCAATGGATTGCCCAATATGTGGCCACACCCACTTCAGCAGTCTGTCAGAATCACCATCACCAGTACTGTTAGGTACCAGTACTGTTAGGTATCAGTATGACTTCAAAATATATCAATAGTTTGGTTTTACTTTCTATATGGATAAAAACACAACAGCTGATAGTTTATTCTAATCTAACATGTTCAGAGTTGGAGTCCCATACCCCCAAGGGGCATATATACCCCCGGTTAAAAACCCGTGGTTTAAGTAAACACGAGTTTAAGTAAACACGTCCTAATGTTTCCACCCGTACCGGGGATCGAACCACGGACCTCAATGGGTGAGGTGAGTGCGTTACCAACCCAGCTACGGGACACCTAGATATTTGACTCCTGCCTTACTGTTACACAAGGGTAAGAGGCAGCTTTGCCTTGATGCTCGTGGATGGCTCTTGATCCAAGGAATTGGAATTATCCTCTTTATTTTGTTTCAAATATAGGAACCTGTAGCAGCATCGAGCCTTACCTAGACCGGCTTCCTCTTGCAAAATGTTAGTTAACTTAGATAGTTAATGCGTTAGTTAATTAGTTCTCGAGTGTATTTATCCTTCAGAGTCCTAGTTAGTTTGTACTTTGGAGTACTAGAGTAGTTAGTTTGTACTTCAGAGTACTAGAGTAGTTAGTTTGTACTTCAAAGTACTAGAGTAGTTAGTTTGTACTTCAGAGTACTAGAGTAGTTAGTTTGTACTTCAGAGTACTAGAGTAGTTAGTTTGTACTTCAGAGTACTAGAGTAGTTAGTTTGTACTTCAGAGTACTAGAGTAGTTAGTTTGTACATCAGAGTACTAGAGTAGTTATTTTGTACTTCAGAGTACTAGAGTAGTTAGTTTGTACTTCAGAGTACTAGTTAGTTTATACGTCACAGTACTAGTTAGTTTATCCTTCAGAGTACTAGTTAGTTTATATTTCAGAGTACTAGTTAGTTTATATTTCAGAGTACTAGTTAGTTTATATTTCAGAGTAAGACGTGCTTTGCATGGGTCCATAGGCCTACTGTAGTAACTCGACTCACGAAATCGTAATGACACGATTGCAAACAAACCATACCACGGGTGGGGTTCGAACCCGCGGTCAGAGAGTCTCAAAACTCTAGACCGTCGCGTAAGCCACTAGGCGTAAGCCATGGACCCATTATGGGTACGTTGCGGCATAAGCTTTTATTGGGACGACGCTTAGAGCTTTACCAGGTCATGTTTCACTCTATGTAGAGCTTTACCATGTCATAATCTGACTCGCTCTGAGTAGAGCTTTACCAAGTCATAACCTGACTCGCTCTGAGTAGAGCTTTACCAAGTCATAACCTGACTCGCTCTGAGTAGAGCTTTACCATGTCATAATCTGACTCGCTCTGAGTAGAGCTTTACCAAGTCATAACCTGACTCGCTCTGAGTAGAGCTTTACCAAGTCATAACCTGACTCGCTCTGAGTAGAGCTTTACCAAGTCATAACCTGACTCGCTCTGAGTAGAGCTTTACCAAGTCATAACCTGACTCGCTCTGAGTAGAGCTTTACCAAGTCATAACCTGACTCGCTCTGAGTAGAGCTTTACCAAGTCATAACCTGACTCGCTCTGAGTAGAGCTTTACCAAGTCAAACAAGTCATAACCTGACTCGCTCTGAGTAGAGCTTTACCAAGTCATGTTTGGCTCTGTGTAAAACTTTTTCAGATCACGAATGTCTGGATATAACTTCACAGAGAGAAACGTCATCATAACCAAAGCTGGTTCTACAACGTTTCTCTCCTCCACTGTTATAGGCAGTGCGACTTTTCGATCGACAAGGTCAACAGCCACATCTATCCCAGCGATGTTTTTTACCCTAAACGCTCACTGACCTGACCTGCTCTATTATTGACGGAGACTTTTGCATTCTTAATTACCCTCCATTTGCATATTATAAATCACCTCCCATAGTCCATTATAAAAACATCTGAAAAAAAAGTGCACTCACGAATGAACAGGAGACTCGAACCGTGGTCCTGTTTAGTAGAATGTTCGGCGGTGTTCCGCTGAGCTGAGAGATACGGTATCTGTGACCTACCTTGCGGGGCCAGGAGCTAAGACTCGACTCTGCAGCCATGAATAGGTGAGTTTAATCCCTATTTTAGGGAGTTTAATACATATTTTAGGTAGTTTAATACCTATTTTAGGGAGTTTAATACCTATTTTAGGGAGTTTAATCTCTATTTTAGGGAGTTTAATACCTATTTTAAGGAGTTTAATCCCTATTTTAGGGAGTTTAATCCCTATTTTAGGGAGTTTAATACCTATTTTAAGGAGTTTAACCCCTATTTTAGGGAGTTTAATTACTATTTTACGGAGTTTAATACCTATTTTAGGTAGTTTAATACCTATTTTAGGTAGTTTAATACCTATTTTAGGGAGTTTAATCCCTATTTTAGGGAGTTTAATACCTATTTTAGGGAGTAAAGTATTCTTCAAGACCCTAGTGCAGTCCTGATAGACTTTAAACCCACATCAACCAACCAGACCTTATTTTTTTGGGTATGTGCGTAAGTAAACTCAGAAAAAACTTGGCACTCGATTTATATATATCCATGTTTACAATTGTGGAACATTACTGGAACATTTCTGAAGCCTTGACACTCGGGTAGCGAAAATGAGGCAACAACAACAACAATAAAAAAATCCCCTTTTTAAAAAAAAAGGGTGAGGGGAGGTGTACATTTCTAGACACTTTTTCAAAATGTATAATACTATTTAGGAGACATACGTCCTTAAATTCATATATATATATTTAATTTACATCTGTCACACCGAGCTTTATATTTTTTTTATCCTACTTTCAGTATATTTATGTTTAGTAAAGGACGGACTGAAAAGGAATTTTAGCTTTAATGGCTGACCCCTCAAAAAGGCCGGGTCAGCTAGGCAGGAACTTAATACCAAGTGTTAGACGCAAGTGCGATTATTGTAGCAATTACTGTAATATAATGACCCTTAGTGTATAGGTTTAAGTAGATAATCCTAATATTTACGACGAAAACATGACCTTATGATATATATATATATATATATATATATATATATATATATATATATATATATATATATATATATATATATATATATATATATATATATATATATATATATATATATATATATATATATATATGCTATTATGCTATTACAGTATACTATGCTATTAAAATGTTAATTAAACTTATACTTAAAACGTTAAAAGGAGCTGAAATCACTACAGACACTCTTGCTTTCAACCTTCAAAATCGAGACTGGCTTTAAAGAGAGAGAGAGAGAGAGAGAGAGAGAGAAAGACAGAGAGACAGAGAGAGGCAGAGAGAGAGAGAGAGAGAGAGAGAGACAGACAGAGACAGAGAGAATCAAATTCTGAAAGCACTCTGAAGTACCATCTCCATCTAACATACCAAATACCTTGCATACACTGCTCCTATACTCGCAGACAGTCATACAACCCTACACACGAACATCTGTTGTATTATCTATACATCTATTGTATTATCAATACACCTGATTTATTATCAATAGAAGTGATTTGTTACCTGTATAACTCTTGTATTATCTATACATCTATTGTATTATCAATACACCTGATTTATTATGAATACAAATGATTTATGACCTGTATAACTGTTGTGTTATCTATACATCTATTGTATTATCAATACACCCGATTTATTATCAATACACCTGTTATCTTACACTCGCTGTACCATCTATTCACTTGTTGTATTAGCAATACACCTTGTGTATTAGCTATACACCTGTTGTATTAGCTGTACACCTGTTGTATTAGCTGTACACTGTTGTATTAGGTGTATACCTAGTGTATTTACTATATACCTGTGTAATTTGCTATACACTGCCGTATTGGCTACATACCTGTTATCTGTACACCTGTTGCATAAGTTATACACCTGTTGTATAAGTTATACACCTGTTGTATTAAGCCAGACTGAGGACAAGTTCCGTTATATACTTTTTGATCGAACGTAATATCAATCAGTTGCAAATAAACTGAAGGTTCAGTTCACAGTTATTTCCTTGTTTCTGTTCTTGTTTTGTGTCCTTGTTTTTTTTTTTGTGTGTGGGGGGGGAGGGAGGCATAACATAGTCATGTTCCTAGAAATTTTGGGGGTTGGGGGGGGTCGATTTTCACTATCCCCCCCACCAAATTTTTTTTGCTACCCCCCCCCCCGGACTTACATGTGTATGCAGTATAGTTTTCTAGTGGAGGAAATGATGAATAAGAAAAACAAAACCAAATACAGAAATGGAAAGATTGATATGCAAATAAAAAAAAATGCTTTAAAAACTGGAAAGAAAAAAAGAAAATAGTGCATTATTAAATCTATACTAAAAATTCATTTCTGAAAAAAAGAAAATTGGTCCAGAAATTCTTCGTTGTTCGGTTAAATGTCTCCTTTTTTTCAACAAAAGTAAAAAAAAAATTTGGTGAGAGTTTTAATGGATAGCCCCCCCCCAAAAAAAAAAAAAAAAAATATATATATATATATATATATATATATATATATATATATATATATATATATATATATATATATATATATATATATATATATCAATGAAACCACGAAACAAGTGGTTTTGAATCATTTACCAAACTGCGACAGGCCAGGATTCGACCCCGCCTCAAGAGGCCACACAATGTACATGTCACCTTATCAACTGAGCCATCGATCCTACAAACAACATAAGCCTAGCGAACTAGGCTTGTTTTATGTTGATAATCGTTCATTACGACTCGACAAAAAATATTACGTTGTATATATTGTATCTATTGTATAAGTGAACTTCCATGAATGTATACATTAGTGTATTGGTCAAATTTGTAGAGAAAAATAAAATAAAAAAATCTTTTATGGACGGAAGGATTTTTTTAGCTTTAAGATTATTAATTATTTAACTAAAAAGAATGTTAAAGTGTACTCAGCGTTTCCAGAGAGAATGATAATGGAAATTATTATTATTATTATTATTATTATTATTATTATTATTATTATTTTCTGAAGAGAAGTTGCAGAGGTTGGTGGATGAGTTTGGTAGGTTATGCAAAAGAAGAAAATTAGAAGTGTATATAGGAAAGAGTAAGGTGATGAGGATAACAAAATAATAGGTAATGAAAGATTGGATATCAGATTGTAGGGAGAGAGTATGGAGGAGGTGAATGTATTCAGATATTTGGGAGTGGACATGTCGGCGGATGGGTCTATGAAGGATGAGGTGAATCATAGAATTGATGAGGGTAAAAGGTGAGTGGTGCACTGAGGAGTCTGTGGAGACAAAGAACTTTGTCCATGGAAGCAAAGAGGGGAATGTATGAGAGTATAGTTATACCAACGCTCTTATATGGGTGTGAAGCATGGGTTGTGAATGTTGCAACAAGGAGAAGGCTGGAGGCAGTGGAGATGTTATGTCTGAGAGCAATGTGTGGTGTGAATATAATGCAGAGAATCCGAAGTTTGGAGATTAGGAGGTGCGGGAATACCAAAACTATTATCCAGAAGGCTGAAGAGGGGTTATTGAGATGGTTTGGACATGTAGAGAAGATGGAACAAAATAGAATGACTTCAAGAGTGTATAAATCTGTAGTGGAGGGAAGGCAGGGTAGAGGTCAGCCTAGGAAAAGTTGGAGGGAGGGGGTAAAGGAGGTTTTGTGTATGAGAGGCTTGGACTTCCAGTAAGCGTGCGTGAGCATGTTAGATAGGAGCAAATGGAGACAAATGGTTTTTAGGACTATACATGCTGTTGGAGTGTGAGCAAGGTAATATTTATGAAGGGATTCAGGGAAACCGGCAGGCCGGACTTGAGTCCTGGAGATGGGAATTACAGTGTCTGCACTCTGAAGGAGGGGTGTTAATGTTGCAGTTTTATAACTGTAGTGTAAGCACGCCTCTGACAAGACAGTGATGGAGTGAATGATGGTGAAACTTTTCCTTTTTCGTGCCACTCTACTTCAGTGGGAGATGGCCGATGTGTTAATAAAAAAATATTATTATCATTATCATTATTATCAGTATTATCATTATTATTATTTTTGTTATTAATCATGGAGAGCTATGAATCCATAAAAGGTAATCTGGTGAATAATTTTTTCCAATTATTTCCGTAATTGCGGACGTCTGGACTGGGATCTAGGCTCCACATTTCACGTTTTCTATAAATTTTGCCCATTTTAATGATTTTTTCTCCCTCTCTCTTTTTTTTTTTTTTTACAGCAAAAGCACATTTCGTATATTTCCCAAAACGTGCTTCCTATCGTGATCGTTTTCTATAGCGAGGACACATTTTCTGTTATACTTCCTGTTTTCTATTATATTTCTCGTTTTCTATTATACTTCTCACTTCAACAAGAACACATTTCTCGTTTTCTATCGTGATAACCGTTTTCTATAGCAAAGACACTTTTTTGTTATACTTCCCGTTTTCTATTATACTTGTGTCTATGCAGCAAATACACTTTCTGTTTTCTAATCAGTGGTTTTATTTTACTGTTACTATTATTATTTTTTTTCACTGTTTATTAATACTTATTTTTAAACATGTTTTTATCCAGTGTCAGTTTTATATTTTGTTACACTACGTTTTCTATAATGCAAGTGCTTGCCGTCTCGATTCCCATTTTCTCTCACACTCGTCGTTTTCTTCCCATTTTCCAGCGATCTTCACGTTTTCTATTGCGTATTCGTCCCGTTTTCTCTCGCTCTCGCCGTTTTCCTTTATTCTACCACTTTTCTCATTTTCTATCATGTATTCGCCCCATTTTCTCTCACACTCGCTGTTTTCTTCTCAATTTTCCATCCATCTCGTTTTTTGTTGTCTATTCTTCTCATTTTCTCTCACACTCGCCGCTTCCTTCCCATTTTTCTAGCGCTCTTCCCGTTTTCGGTCGCTTATTTAGGGTAGACTTGCGTGGCTGTCGTTTACATGTCTGTGTTAGGTTTGTTGGGGTTGTTAACTAACAGCCAGTCAGCCAACCACACAATTGGGTCTTCCGGTCGAACCTGCAAACATGCCAGAGACAAGATGATTTGGGGGTTGTCTATGATTATTATTATTATTATTAGTTATTTTATTATTATTATTAGTTATTTTACTTTATTATTACTATTAATATTATTAAATAGTAATAATAATAATAATAATAATAATAATAATAATATTACTGTGCATATTTTGTATTTATTATTATTGTTCTTATATTTTTATTATTGCTATTACTGTTATTAAATAGTATTTTTAATATTATTATGATTATTATTATTAAATTCATATAGAAGCACCCCCATTCCGGCTACGGATATGGGGAGGCAATCAGGTTTGATCCGAAGGGTAAGGCAGCTCTGATGACCTAGATCAAGAGCCCTTCACTGGCATCTGGAGGATCCACACGGTGACGGTGGATCGAGCCTCCACCACGACTTAATGTGGAATGATCCGGGCGAGTTTAGTGCTCCCCCTTAATAAAAAGATAGTTACCTTGCAGAGTTCTGTCAGGGCTCGAACCAGCGTGGGTGAAACAGCGTGACTGAGGTACTCCTTGGCTCCTTCCCCGGTCAGTACAGGTTCCAAGGTCACTGGAAGCAGGGAAGGTCATGTTAGGTCAGCAAGTGTGTGTGTACTCACCTAATTGTGGTTGCAGGGGTCGAGACTTAGCTCCTGGCCCCGCCTCTTCACTGTGTGTGTGTGTGTGTGCACTCATCTACTTATCTAATCTTTAACCGACTGGTGTACTTAAGCAGGATGTAATAAGAAAGCAGAGTAACCAGATCTTCAAATAAGCGAAGAATCAGAAGAAACATGACCACGACGTACAAGATACTCACGGTAATATACCGACGTGAGAACAAGGAGAAAAGTGGAAGTTAAAAGAAATGAGCTCAATGGATTTTGGGAAACATCGATTTAGTACTCAGTTTTAGGAAGAGGTATGCTAACTGATAGAGCACACCAGTGAATATGAGAGTGAATATGACAGGGATCAACGCTCATATTCGATTCTGGTGAAAATACACACACACACACAAACACACACACACACACACACACACACACACACACACACACACACACACACAAACACACACACACACACACACATACACACACACACACACACACACACACACACAACAAACACACACACACACACACACACACACAAACACACACACACACACTCTCTCAAGTTTGAAGTCAATTTGAGGCTACTGATAACGATACAGTAACGGAGGTAATGAGAGAGAGAGAGAGAGAGAGAGAGAGAGAGAGAGAGAGAGAGAGAGAGAGAGAGAGAGAGAGAGAGAGAGAACACATAATCATGAGATACACAATCCTCAGAAGCTCACCCACAAGCAGCCGATGCTTCACACTGGTACACTAAACACAGTACTGATGGTCAACTTATAAAAGAAATGTTCCGAAAATTTTTTTTGGTGGTAATAAGTCTTGATAAACAGTGGTAGTAGTAATAGTGGAAATAGTAGTAGTAGTAGTAGTAGTAGTAGTAGTAGTAGTAGTAGTAGTAATAGTGCTAGTAGTAGTAGTAATAGTGGTAATAATTATAATATTTATAGCAGTAGTGATAAAAGTGGTAGCAGTAGTCGTCGTAGAAGTATTAGTAGTAATAGTGGTAGTAAAACAGAAGTGGTAGTAGCAGTAGTAATGGTAGTAGTAGCAGTAATAGAGATACCATTAAAGGTCATAACACAGGCATGTCACTCGTCACTCACGTAACTCACACGTCACTTACGTCACTCATGTCACTCAGGGCATAGCAAAATGCCGCGTTAATAACACATCGATATAACAAACACTGTCTGCAGAACGTCAGGAGAAGGTAATTGTTTGCATTACTTGTGTTTGTCTGCGGTGTCTGCGGCGAGCAGAGTCAGTGTGACACTAGAGTTAATATTACACCGATAACTGTTTATATTACGTCTGGCAGCGATGTTAGTTTGTTTTGGTGCCAGTTCCTGTTTGTCTGCGGTACGAGCACAATTCATCGTAATTACTTTTCACCAGCAGATTCCACCAATAAGCTATTTTGCGAAATGTTACCTGCTTATTCATCAAATTAAATGAAAGAAACGCCTTGCCGAGGCATATATCTCGGCGTTATTACCTGTGACTTATTAGTTACCTGCTTTATTATGGACAAGAGTTAGAATCTGTGAATTTATTGCCATACGAGAGACTGGTGTCCTTGGCCAGTCTGGCTAACTCACTCCACTACCGTCCACACATACTTCCTCTCTGACTCACTTGTATCGGTTTCCAATCAGTAAAATTCAGTTGGGCAGGAGGTGTTGCAGCTCAGGGAGTCGTGTGAGGTGTTGCAGCTCAGGGAGTCGTGTGAGGTGTTGCAGCTCAGGGAGTCGTGTGAGGTGTTGCAGCTCAGGGAGTCGTGTGAGGTGTTGCAGCTCAGGGAGTCGTGTGAGGTGTTGCAGCTCAGGGAGTCGTGTGAGGTGTTGCAGCTCAGGGGGTCGTGTGAGGTGTTGCAGCTCAGGGAGTCGTGTGAGGTGTTGCAGCTCAGGGAGTCGTGTGAGGTGTTGCAGCTCAGGGAGTCGTGTGAGGTGTTGCAGCTCAGGGAGTCGTGTGAGGTGTTGCAGCTCAGGAGTCGTGTAGGTGTTGCAGCTCAGGGAGTCGTGTGAGGTGTTGCAGCTCAGGGAGTCGTGTGAGGTGTTGCAGCTCAGGAGTCGTGAGGTGTTGCAGCTCAGGAGTCGTGTGGTGTTGCAGCTCAGGGAGTCGTGTGAGGTGTTGCAGCTCAGGGAGTCGTGTGAGGTGTTGCAGCTCAGGGAGTCGTGTGAGGTGTGGTGTATGTAGTATTTACTTGCTGCCAGGATGACTGCTTGACTGATGCTGAATGCCAGTGTCTGATACTTTGGTTACTCTCCCTTGGTTGGATAATTGTGTGTGTGTGTGTGTGTGTGTACTCACCTTTTTGTGGTTACAGGGGTCGAATCACAGCTCCTGCCCCCACCTCTTCGCTGGTGTGTGTGTTTGTGTGCACTGGCATATGTGTAATCACCTATCTGTAGTTGCAAGGGTCGAGTATCAGCTCCTGGTTCTGCCTCCTCAATCGTTTTTTATCAGATTCACAACCTCTCCGGGATTAAAAAATCCGAACAAAATCTTATCTTATCTTATCCACCTCTTCTTCATCCCACTTCCTGATCACCTGAAGCTGAAGAAATTCTTTCTGACATATCGCCTCTGTCAGGACCATTGAGTATTGTGTATGTTGTTATCATGTCTCCCCCTGTTTCTTCTCTAATCACATCAGGTTCCTAGTTCATTTCCCCTAGCTCGGGGACTAGTCTCGTTGCAACCCTCTATACTTTCTCCAGTTTCTACGTATGTTCTGTGTGGATTCCATGCAGGTGCTGCACACTCGAGGGTAGTGGAACTGTCATAAGTCGTATAGGTGAATGACTGTCGAGATTCCTGAAAGCTATACTGATAACGAGGAGGAGCCAGGAGCTGTGATTCGAACCCCTGTCTCCCTCGAGCTCAGCTGAGCACACAAACACACACAAACACACACAAACACACTCACACACACACACACACACACACACACACACACACACACACACACACACACACACACACACACACACACACACACACACACACACACACACACACACACACACACATTCATGTCGTCATTCTCATTACCAATAAATTAACATCAAAATTATCATAGAGATTATTCTTGGGATAATTGCCTATTGATAATCTGTGGGAAATAATTACTGAATATTGACGAGAGAGCACAGTAGTTATGGTCTCTCTCTCTCTCTCTCTCTCTCTCTCTCTCTCTCTCTCTCTCTCTCTCTCTCTCTCTCTCTCTCTCTCTCCCCATGCCGTTATTTCACTTCCTTTCTTCATCTCTTTCTATCCCTTCCACTCCCGTTATACCTCGTCTCCACCCCTTTTATACCCATCCTTTCCTCTCTCCTCCTCTTCCCCTCCCCCTCTTATTCGCTCTTTCTTCTTCCCTCCCTACCCTCTCCCCTTCTCCATCTCCCTCTTTCTTAATTCTCATGACTGGAGGGACTTGTTATGCTCCTTTCTGTCTCTGTCTTTGTCTATCTGTGTCTGTCTGTCTCTGTCTCTGTCTCTCTGTCTGTCTCTCTGTCTGTCTCTCTGTCTCTCTCTCTCTCTCTCTCTCTCTCTCTATCTCTCTCTCTCTCTCTCTCTCTTGGAAATCTTTGTTTCTGCTAGACGTGAAGGGTGGGGAGAGAACCTCAAACTTGTCTGTTACCACCTCAACTCTCCATCTATCTCTCCCTACTTCTATTTAACCCTCTACCATTTTCCCCTTTCTCTTTCCCTCCTCACCTCTGCTCTCCTCCCTCTCCCTTTCCCTCGCATCTCCCCTCCTCTTCCATCCCTTCCAATTTCTTCCCTGACGTCTATGTCTTCCCTTCTGTCCTCCTCTCCCTTTCTCTCTCTCTCTCTCTCTCCCTCCCTCATTCTAATATCTTCTCCCTCCCCTTAACCGACTTCATCTCCCCTTTATCCTCCCCTCTCCTCCCTCTGCAACGACCACAAATAAGCTCCCCATTTCAGTCCACACCACATGTAAGATTATTTACGCACAGGTACACATAATTACAATTATCATGCATAGTGTAAATTATCTAGGATAACCTCAAAAAAGGTAAAGTGACTTATTTCCACTGGGGTTCTTGATATTTCCACTGGGGTTCTTGGTATTTCCATTGGGGTCCTTGGTATTTCCATTGTGGTCCTTGGTATTTCCATTGGGGTCCTTGGTATTTCCACTGGGGTTCTTGGTATTTCCATTGGGGTCCTTGGTATTTCCATTGTGGTCCTTGGTATTTCCATTGTGGTCCTTGGTATTTCCATTGGGGTCTTTGAAAATGAGACGACACCCGACCTGTCCCATGACACAGTTGACTGTCCTGCTGATAGTGACTTAAGACCTGGTCTGTGTACATATCCGCTTCGTCTAGACACATGTGCAACACCTGGATATTCTTATTTGGGAGATATTTCGCCAACTGGTGGTCTTTTTCAGTTCAGTGCTGAGCTAAAATGCTGGAGACAGCAGATGAAGTACTCAGTCCCTTGGTCTTCTTCAAGGCTAAACAACTGATTACTTCATTTTTATTGTCTTCAAAACTGAGGGACTGATTGCCTCATCTACTGTTGTCTTCAAAACTGAGGGACTGATTGTCTCATCTACTGTTGTCTTCAAAACTGAGGGACTGATTGTCTCATCTACTGTTGTCTTCAAAACTGAGGGACTGATTGTCTCATCTACTGTTGTCTTCAAAACTGAGGGACTGATTGTCTCATCTACTGTTGTCTTCAAAACTGAGGGACTGATTGTCTCATCTACTGTTGTCTTCAAAACTGAGGGACTGATTGTCTCATCTACTGTTGTCTTCAAAACTGAGGGACTGATTGCCTCATAGTTAGAAGCCCAGTGGCGCTCCAACAGCGTGGTAATGAATATTGTACAAATTATATATGTATTTAATAAAATAACTTATCTATTGTACCAGTGATGTAGAGTGTGTTGCTTAGTACCAGTGATGTAGAGTGTGTTGCCCAGTACCAGTGATTTAGAGTGTGTTGCCCAGTACCAGTAATGCAGAGTGTGTTTCCCAGTACCAGTAATGTAGAGTGTGTTCCCCAGTATCAGTTACGTAGAGTGTGTTTATGAAGGTCAGGGTGGTTCTGGCTAGGCTAGTAGAGGTGTGTATTCTGAAGTGTTAATGTTGTGTTTAAAAATAGTGTTGCAGTTGTGACCCCGCATTGTAGTGTTGCAGTTGTGACCCCGCATTGTATAGTGTTGCAGTTGTGACCCCGCATTGTATAGTGTTGCAGTTGTGACCCCGCATTGTATAGTGTTGCAGTTGTGACCCCGCATTGTATAGTGTTGCAGTTGTGACCCCGCATTGTTATTATATGTCAACAAGCTTGTACGCATTTTCTGATACTTAATTTAACACAGCGGCCGTCTCCCACCCAGTCAGGATGACCTGACGAAGAGGAAGAAGCACTTTCACTGTCATTCTATCAACTGTCTTGACGGAAGGATGCCAAGATCACACCTCAAGTAATACTCTGAACTGTAACATCCCTCCTTCAGAGTGCACGTACTGTACTTCTCACCTACAGGACTCTACAAGATGACTGGCGTCTCTGAATTCCTTCGTAATCCCTTTTTTGATCTCCCATATATATTTATGAAGATATCGTCATTAAAAATCCATTTCTCCTGTGTATGAGACAGACCGTCCTGAGAGATGTTAATTCCCAAGTGATAGTAACTCCAGTTCTGCTGGAACGAGACCTGTGGAGCTGCCGTAGCTGATGAACCTTTATTCTGGAATACTTGACGATGTTTTCGTTGTCCTACTGAAGTCTCCAGCTCAGGGCCCACACATTTCAACACTATGTGTGATAGAGTATTAACAGGAGAAACAATTTCCTTTTGTTCCCACAGTGTAACTAGCATATAGAATAAGGTATCAACACACTACTGCAGATGTATCCCATTTTACTAAATTAAAAAATACAATTCTCATTTTTTTTCTCTCCTCCCCTACTCTTCCCCTTCCCCTCCCCTCCTGCAACTCCCCATCCTTCCCTCCCCTGCTTGTCTCCCTGGTACTCACAATCAGGGAAGAAGAACCTGATCTCCCGCTGTGCTGCGTTCACAGAGTCTGAGCCGTGGGCAGCGTTGTGGAAGTCATTGTTTGGGTTACCAAACCTGGCCCTGATGGACCCAGGGGCTTCGTGCCTGGCCCTTGACACCTGTGTGGGGCCCAGCACTCTCCTCCAATGATTGATGGCGTCGTCTCCTGAAGCAGAAACCAACACCAAGGACTTGTGTCATTACCATCTTGAACACCAGTTAGACACGTTGAACATTATTATTATTATTATTATTATTATTATTATTATTATTATTATTATTATTATTATTATTATTATTATTACATTATTATTATTATTATTTATTATTATTATTATTATTATTATTATTATTATTATTATCATTATCATGGGGGAAGCACTCAACCCGCAGGGGATCACACAGCGTCTGGGGGAAGGCAAAAATAATAAAGCTTAATTTGAGAAATAGGAGGGTAGCCCCAGCTCCTCGGATCAAGAGCTTTTCACTATCATCCGGACCTTCCCCCCCCCATCCTGGATTTATAATATACAGTGGAATTTTGTTGTGTTCGTAGTATGATAACTCTGCTCTAAAATTGACTTGCACATGTGACCTCAGATGATTTATTTGGATCCAGGAAAAAAAAGTCACAGCAAAAATAGGTCACAAAAAAGGTCACAGGAGAAAAAAATAATAGTACAAACCTAACCTAATGTAACCTAAACCTAACCTAAATCTAATCTAATCTAACCTAACCTAACACTGAATATACATGTTATGCCACATTATTATGTAAGAGGTTGTCTTACTTTGCTGAAGAAATTTAATAAAACGTGATGGTTTTTAACGTGTATAAATTGTCAACGTGTACGAGTCATGTACTGTCAGTTAATAACTGATTTAAAATCCAAAACTGTGACTTTATATCCTGTGATTATATTTCCTGACACCGATTTATTTGACCTTTGCTGTGCCAGGTGGGCTGTGCCAGGTGGGCTGTGGCTGTGGCTGTGGCTGCAGTGTAGTTGTCTGTTAATGAGATCAATGTTGCAGTTGGTCGAGACGTGAGCAAATGTACATTTGCAACATGAGGTTTTTTGATAACCTAACATAGGTGGGATAACCTTTGACCTAAGATGTCACT
>WNWK01000315.1:192500-255000 GCA_009830355.1 Cherax destructor
TATATATATATATATATACGACGAAGTATTTGACATGTAGCTCTGAGTTGTTATCTATGTTGTTTACTCCCATGTATTTGTATTTGTCTTGAAATAAAGTTTGTATAAAAAAGATGGGTAGTAGAAGTGGAATATTCAAATGGCTAGAAAGAAATTAAATATTCTTCCTTGAAGTCTTTATCCACTTCTCGAGGCAATGGAGTCCCTACAATTGAAATAGAGGTATATATATATATATATATATATATATATATATATATATATAATATATATATATATATATATATAAACACACAAATGCTTACATAAATGTATATAGGAATACAGACATACATGCGTATAATAATAGGAATCAATACACATGGAAATAGAGAAAAATGTTATTCTATATATTCAGAACTCGAGGTGTGAGGTCCTCTTCAGCAGACTATACAGAGTTAGAAAATATATCTTGTTTCTGTCTCTCTCAAAGTCGAACTAAATTTCAGACATGCGTGGATACAGCACTGAATGGTCTAGCAGGTAGTGTGTAGATTTGACACAGTGCTGATAATATAATTTAGTACAGATAAAAAATATTAACTTAATGGAAAATTCCATTTTACATGTTAGCACAAGTACTGTATTAAATGTTTTTTAAGTAATTCTCCTACTGTATTAAATGTTTTTTAAGTAATTCTCCTACTGTATTAAATGTTTTTTTTAAGTAATTCTCGTACTGTATTAAATGTTTTTTAAGTAATTCTCCTACTGTATTAAATGTTTTTTAAGTAATTCTCCTACTGTATTAAATGTTTTTTTAAGTAATTCTCGTACTGTATTAAATGTTTTTTAAGTAATTCTCGTACTGTATTAAATGTTTTTTAAGTAATTCTCCTACTGTATTAAATGTTTTTTAAGTAATTCTCCTACTGTATTAAATGTTTTTTAAGTAATTCTCGTACTGTATTAAATGTTTTTTAAGTAATTCTCCTACTGTATTAAATGTTTTTTAAGTAATTCTCTTACTGTATTAAATGTTTTAAGTAATTCTCCTACTGTATTAAATGTTTTTTAAGTAATTCTCGTACTGTATTAAATGTTTTTTAAGTAATTCTCGTAATGTAATAAATGTTTTTTTAAGTAATTCTCCTACTGTATTAAATGTTTTTTTTTAATTAATTCTTTTTAAGTAGTTCTAGTAATGTGTTAAATGGTTTATAAAGTAATTCTTGTACTGCATTAAGTGTTTTTAAGTGATTATTATACTGTATTAATCTGGTTTGAAGAAATTATTGTTAATCCGCCCTTAATACTGTACTAGTACCAACGTTTACCATGGAAATTTTCTGTGTATATATAAGGTAGTGACGTTAACAGTGGGAGGTTTGGTGTCCAGTGGGTGATTAAGATTACACTGGGAGGGTTAATGACTGAAGTAACACTTGAAGATGCAGCTGTAATGGCAGATAATAATAGTTGGTACATTGTATCGTATTTTACATAGTCATTACATACCATTGTATTGTTACATAGTCATTACATACCACTGTATTGTTACATAGTCATTACATACCATTGTATTGTTACATAGTCATTACATATCATTGTATTCTTGTTGACAACTAGTGAATCTGAAACATGTAATACTGTAATGGAACATAAAGCTTCAGTATTGGTGTGTATTAACCACTCAGCTAAAATGATTCCCAATGGAAACACATCAGTTGACATCGTTTGGATACGGTTTTGGGCAGACAACATCAAGTTCAGAAAGTGTTTTTTGACAATGTTTTAAATGCTAATGCAAGATAAACAGTTTTTATACTCTTCAGAGTAGATTGTTTCAAATTTTGGTCCTTATATTTGCATTAATTTTTTACTTAGGTTAAGTTGAACACGTGGAATATCAAAGGAAGTATTTATAACTAGTGTTCTGTCTATGTGTTGTGTTGAAACACTAGACCAAGTGTTCAAATTTAGGGGCCAATATTTGTAGTGAGTGTTCTGTATATGTAACCTGTACAGAAATAGGTGTGGATCCTGTATATGTTAACTAAGTTCAAGTCTCTGAATAGTGAGTTCCATAGAATCAGATTGCATAGAATTAGATTGACTTATAGATCTCTATGGTATCATAACACTTGCTTAAGGACCCAGCGTTCTCCTTGATTACTGATAACCTCGTGTTATTACTGATAACCTCTTGTTATTACTAATAACCTCTTGTTATTACTATAACCTCTTGTTATTACTGATAACCTCGTGTTATTTCTGAAGGAGTTTTTACATAACAGGTTTTGTAATATTTGCAGTCATGATCTGTGGTAAAATAGTTATCGTAGAGGGTGAGAGAGGAGGTTAACCCCTGCGTCAATATCACCATCCATGAACCACCATCCATGAACCACCAGCCATGAACCACCATCCATGAACCACCATCCATGAACCACCATCCATGAACCACCATCCATGAACCACCAGCCATGAACCACCAGCCATGAACCACCAGCCATGAACCACCATCCATGAACCACCATCCATGAACCACAATCCATAACAGTTCAACAGTAGAAATAATAACAGTAACTAGAACTGAAATCAGTATTACGCTTATTGCAATAATTATATCAAGAGTGACGTCGATAATACAATCGTGAGACAATAAAGCTAATTGAAATTCTATACGACAAAAAATATTATAGGATACAATGTATTGCGAAATACAACACTGTGTAATACTATACAAAAATACATCCGTGCCAATAAACTCGATACAATTATGTAATAAATAATAAATGTGAGGCAATTATAAAAAGTAATAATAGTTTGATAATGACATAGAATACTAAGGGTAATAAAATATTCGTTCTGAGAAATGCAATTCAATAAAATATAGATTTCTAGTTATGTATTAACTAAGACTAAGAATCTTAGTTAATACATAACTTAGTTATTACATAACTAAGACTAAAAGTCTTAGTTAATACATAACTGAGTTATCACATAACTTAGTCATCACATAACAAACACTTAAGAGTCTTAGTTATATAATGACTAAGAATTAAAGGAAAAAAAAAGACATCTTTTGTACAATGCCATGAATAATAAAAGACCAGTGAATTGATTGAATAACACAAATTATAGACATTATTCAGAGAGAAGTGAACTAGTGTTGAGTCAGGGAAACAAGAAGTACAGGAGAAAATATAACCAAACAGAGAATACAATATTATATCTGAAATATTAACTATAAGAGTTAATATTCTGCGTAGAAGAATATTATGATAGAGGAGACACAGTAATAATTTTGTAGATAACAGAATAAAAACATTGGTACCACTAAATTTTGTTTCTTTCGATAAATGCAATTTAAAAAAAAACCATTTCATTTTTCATGAATTAGGACAATTATATTCGCGTCCTTATCTTCACGCGAATGCATGATATATATATATATATATACGTATATATATATATATATATATATATATATATATATATATATATATATATATATATATATATATATATATATTCAAAACAATATTCATGTTGTAGTGTATTAGAATTAGAGACATGCTTCACCTGGGTGTCTTTATTTAAAGACGACGTTTCGCCCACCAGTGGCTTTTTCAATTCAATACAGAGATGATATATACTTCATTAGTGTATACCAATATTGCAATGATCAAGCAAGCAACACACAGCTGTGACAGCGTCACTCTCTCCTAGTGACCAGATTCACTCTTGCTTCAGTAGCGTGACGGCGAAACTGCGGTCAGAGTGCCTCATTGATTCATATCTGATGATATCTGGAATTCTTGGCAGGTGAAGCGGTAATGGTCACGCTCCGTCAACACGCGAATATACCAAGATTTAAGAGACCCAAAAATCAATCTTCATATTAAGTGATACCTCTGTTGTTGTTGTTGTTGTTGTTGTACGACTGGAGTGGAATGCCCAAACAGGTAAATTTATTTTTAATTCTTGTAGAGTATTAGTTTCTGGATTTTTTTCAATTTTTAGTTTATCATACACGAAAGGGAGATCCAAGTCTGCTAGTTCATTATATTGGGAGTTACGTCTAAGTCTACCGGTTCATTATACTGGGATGTAGGTTGAAGTCCATGAGTTCATCATACTGGGAGGAAGTTCCTGATTCTTTAAATCATCATAATTATCAGGTTCCTAACTATCATCTCTAGTGTGCCTGTCTTTATTTTCATCATTCATTCTTCATGTCACACAGGTCACCAGCAGTGACCACCACTACCAGGTCACCAGCAGTGACCACCACTACCAGGTCACCATCACAGCCAGGTTATAAACTGCGTACACCTGGTTATTTCTGTAATACTTTCAACAGCACCGTAATTCAGGTGGTATACTATGAAAATAATATGAAAAAAACAGCCGTGTGATGTTTACAGCTGGTTATATAATGATGGTATCTTTGTTTACAACGTCGACTCTCTCTGTCTTCTTCAAGATTCACGAGACATGGTGAGTGGTCCCTTTCCTACCTTGAGTTCTTAGTTTCGTTAGATTTCAGTGTGTCTAGCTACCCAGCCTCACTCCTCTCAAACAGCTAAAACCAGAGTCATAACCCAAGAACACGGATCATTAGCATCAAATGGGTATGTGGGTATTAGTCGGCTATTGTGGGTTGTATCCTGTGGAAGGGCCGGGATCACCCTTAACCCCAACAGAAAAAAAGGAACAGTGTTTGGCTTTTTTTTTTTAGTTATTTTGGGTTAATAACTCAAAGAAGAATGTCTTCTACAATGAAATCCATAGAGTCATCATTTTAAGTAACTTTCCACATTACCTGGTAATGAAAAACACTTACTATGCTTTGCACATCCATAAGGTATTACCGTCTGACACCTTATTTTACAATGACGCGAGAAACGTAGCTGGGGTTAGTGAGCCAGCGCTCACTGAACCAGTCAGTGCTCTTCCCCTACTGAAGAGCAGAAGCAGGAGGCAACTGTCGTGATTCCTGAGAACTAACCTGGGCCAGGTAGCAGGTGGTGGAGCACCCAGCACCCAGGACCCAGCACACAGCACCCAGGACCCAGCACACAGCACACAGCACCCAGCACACAGCACCCAGCACCCAGCACACAGCACACAGCACCCAGCACACAGCACACAGCACCCAGCACACAGCACCCAGCACACAACACACAGCACACAGCACCCAGCACCCAGCACCCAGCACCCAGCACACAGCACACAGCACCCAGCACACAGCACCCAGCACACAACACACAGCACACAGCACACAGCACCCAGCACCCAGCACACAGCACACAGCACACAGCACCCAGCACCCAGCACCCAGCACACAGCACACAGCACACAGCACACAGCACCCAGCACCCAGCACACAGCACCCAGCACCCAGCACACAGCCCCACAGCACACAGCACCCAGCACCCAGCACCCAGCACACAGCACCCAGCACCCAGCACACAGCACCCAGCACCCAGCACCCAGCACCCAGCACCCAGCACACAGCACCCAGCACACAGCACCCAGCACCCAGCACACAGCACCCAGCACCCAGCACACAGCACCAGCCCGCACACAGCACACAGCACCCAGCACAGCACCCAGCACCCAGCACCAGCACCCAGCACCCAGCACCCAGCACCCAGCACCCGCACCCAGCACCCAGCACCCAGCCACAGCACCCAGCACACAGCACCCAGCACCCAGCACCCAGCACCCAGCACACAGCACCCAGCACACAGCACCCAGCACACCAGCACCCAGCACCCAGCACCCAGCACCCAGCACCAGCACCCAGCACCCAGCACCCAGCACCCAGCACCGCACCGCAGCACCCAGCACACAGCACCCAGCACCCAGCACCCAGCACCCAGCACCCAGCACCAGCACCCAGCACACAGCACCCAGCACCCAGCACCCAGCACCCAGCACCCAGCACCCAGCACCCAGCACCCAGCACCCAGCACCCAGCACACAGCACACAGCACCCAGCACCCAGCACACAGCACCCAGCACCCAGCACACAGCACCCAGCACACAGCACACAGCACACAGCACCAGCCCCAGCACCAGCACACAGCACCAGCACCAGCACCCAGCACCCAGCACCCAGCACACAGCACCCAGCACACAGCACACAGCACCCAGCACCAGCACCCAGCACCCAGCACCCAGCACCACACCAGCACCCAGCACCCAGCACCCAGCACCCAGCACCCAGCACCCAGCACCCAGCACCCAGCACCCAGCACCAGCACACAGCACACAGCACCAGCACCAGCACCTGCACCCAGCACACAGCGATAACACATACAATAGAGGTGTTGTTCACGCTATACCACACACCTGCTGGTTACTTCACTCACTCCTCAATCATTTACACATTTACTACATATTATTCCAGGATATATATATATATATATATATATATATATATACATATATAAAATAGACAAGACACAAGTAGTTTAAAGAGCTAAGCTGGACACATCTGTCAGGTACAACTGTCACTTGTGACATAATACAACACATTTAAGACCCTCGAGGAATGCTTGATCATTGACGGAATGAGGTACTTCCGAAACCCCAAGTTCATGTAAAGTTGCTGATGCCTGCCCGTCTTGTGGTGTGAGAGCTGTTTTCCATCCTTATACGAAACTGGGCCAACTCTTGCGTCGACTTGTCTCCGAGGATGGTTGTCCTGGTATGACTGGTCCAAGCAGGCCACACATGAGAGGCCTATCCTAGTCCTACCATGGCTAGATGCAAGGAAAGAGAGGAAGGGAATGGCAGTGTGTCCAAGGGAGTGGTGCATACTCTCTTCCCATAGACACCTTGTAACCAGCTGAGTACACAAAAGTGGAGATGTGCCTCAACGCTGTATTTTTTTAGATGGCGTGTTGCACATCTCTCTCTCTCTCTCTCTCTCTCTCTCTCTCTCTCTCTCTCTCTCTCTCTCTCTCTCTCTCTCTCTCTCTCTCGCTAGTACTGCTACTACTACTAGCATTACTAATACTATTACTAATACTACGACTACTTTTGTTATAACTATCATTACTATTAATATTATTAATATTAGTAATATTTAAAATTCTTAACAGGAAACACCAAAACCCTTACTACTACTACTACTACTACTACTACTACTACTACTAATAATAATAATAATAATAATAATAATAATAATAATAATAATAACAATAATAATAATAATAATAATAATAATAATAATAATAATAATAATAATAATAATAGAATGTAAATATTAGTGTTACTACTACTGCTACAATAATAATAATAATAATAATAATAATAATAATAATAATAATAATAATGAAAATAATATTTTAACAGTGTTGCCAATTACGCATAGACAATAACACTAACAGTATCGATGCCAATACCTCCAGCATCATTACCAGGAAATCTCACTCTATCGTTATGGCAACATTGTATGCAGCAGCAGAAGTAGCAGTAGCAGCAGCAGCAGTAGCAGCAGCAGCAGCAGAAGTAGCAGTAGCAGCAGCAGCAGTAGCAGCAGCAGCAGCAGAAGTAGCGTAGCAGCAGGCATTAGCGGCAGCGAGCAGCAGCGGCAGCAGCGGCGGCAGCGCGCTGCGCAGCAAGTGCGTGCAGCGGGCAGTAGGCAGCGCGCAGCGGTAGCAGCGCGGCGCGCGGCGGCAGAGTAGAGCACCAGCAGTAGTAGTAGCACCAGCAGTAGTAGTAGCACCAGCAGTAGTAGTAGCACCAGCAGTAGTAGTAGCACCAGCAGTAGTAGTAGCACCAGCAGTAGTAGTAGCACCAGCAGGCAGTGGCAGCGCGCGCAGCAGCGGTAGTAGCACCAGCAGTGAGTAGTAGCACCAGCGGCAGTGCAGCGCGGTAGTAGCACCAGCGGCAGTAGTAGCACCAGCAGTAGTAGTAGCACCAGCAGCAGTAGCAGCAGCAGCAGCAGCAGCAGCAGCAGTAGTAGCACCAGCAGTAGTAGTAGCACCAGCAGCAGTAGCAGCAGCAGCAGCAGCAGTAGTAGTAGCACCAGCAGCAGCAGCAGTGTAGTAGCACCAGCGGCGGTAGCGCACCAGCGCGCAGCGCAGCGCGGCGTGGTAGTGCACCAGCAGCAGTAGTAGCACCAGCAGTAGTAGTAGCACCAGCAGCAGTAGCAGCAGTAGTAGCACCAGCAGCAGTAGCAGCAGTAGTAGCACCAGCAGCAGTAGCAGCAGTAGCAGCACCAGCAGCAGTAGCAGCAGTAGTAGCACCAGCAGCAGTAGCAGCAGTAGTAGCACCAGCAGCAGTAGCAGCAGTAGCAGTAACAGCAGCAGTAGCAGCAGCAGCAGCAGTAACATCAGCAGCAGCAGTAGCAGCAGCAGCAGCAGCAGCAATAGTAGTAGCAGAAGTAGCAGTAGCAGCAATAGCAGCAGTAACATCAGCAACATCAGCAGCAACATCAGCAGCAACAGCAGCAGCAACACCAACAACAACGGAAAAAGTAGCGAAAGTAACAGCAAACTTTACAGCGTTAACAGAAACAGTACCATCGACGCAACACACCAATAACATTAGTACTAACAGAAACACACATTATTATTATAATTATAATTATTATTATTATAATTATTATTATTATTATTATTATTATTATTATTATAATTATTATTATGTTCTACGTTGATTATTATATTCTCGTAGATTAAACACCATCTGTGTAATGAACGCAAATTAGATTTGATCCCTTATGGGCATATTTTGTACGGGCGCCGCATTAAAATCAAACAGGAGAAACGGTAACATGAACAGTAACAACAAGAGCAACGGTGAAAAACCCTAAGAGTGCCGGGAACAGTGAAAACAACAGGGACACTTGTTGTAACCACAGTCGTTAACAGGGATAGTAGAAACAGGAACAGTATTAGTAACATCAACAGGAACAGTATTAGTAACATCAACAGGAACAGTATTAGTAACATCAACAGGAACAGTATTAGTAACATCAACAGGAACAGTATTAGTAACATCAACAGGAACAGTATTAGTAACATCAACAGGAACAGTATTAGTAACATCAACAGGAACAGTATTAGTAACATCAACAGGAACAGTATTAGTAACATCAACAGGAACAGTATTAGTAACATCAACAGGAACAGTATTAGTAACATCAACAGGAACAGTATTAGTAACATCAACAGGAACAGTATTAGTAACATCAACAGGAACAGTATTAGTAACATCAACAGGAACAGTATAAGTAACATCAACAGGAACAGTATTAGTAACATCAACAGGAACAGTATTAGCAACATCAACAGGAACAGTATTAGCAACATCAACAGGAACAGTATTAGTAACATCAACAGGAACAGTATTAGTAACATCAACAGGAACAGTATTAGCAACATCAACAGGAACAGTATTAGTAACATCAACAGGAACAGTATTAGTAACATCAACAGGAACAGTATTAGCAACATCAACAGGAACAGTATTAGTAACATCAACAGGAACAGTATTAGTAACATCAACAGGAACAGTATTAGTAACATCAACAGGAACAGTATTAGCAACATCAACAGGAACAGTATTAGTAACATCAACAGCAACAGTATTAGTAACATCAACAGGAACAGTATTAGTAACATCAACAGGAACAGTATTAGTAACATCAACAGGAACAATATTAGTAACATCAACAGCAACAGTATTAGTAACATCAACAGGAAAAGTATTAGTAACATCAACAGGAACAGTATTAGAAACATCAACAGGAACAGTATTAGTAACATCAACAGCAACAGTATTAGTAACATCAACAGGAATAGTATTAGTAACATCAACAGGAACAGTATTAGTAACATCAACAGGATCAACAACAACATTGCCAGTGTCGGTAACAACAAGAATGACAGTGACAGTAACGGTAACAGCAATAATAACGCCAACGGGGTAACAGTAACAGCATGAAACCAACGGGAGGGAGGTATTACACAGAGAGACAACAGTAATATTACCAGCGTGGTCAAACAATTACAACAACGCTCGATGCTATTATTTTAAAAGTTAAAGCTGACCTCACCAGTCTTCCTCCTATATATATATATATATATATATATATATATATATATATATATATATATATATATATATATATATATATATATATACATACACACACACACACAACACTTAACCTTGAGATACAGTCATGCTATCGAGCCATTACATTAATTATTCACGGCTTCTTCATGTACACACTCATTATTGACCTGGGTGTATGATGTATTATGCTGGGGGGGGGAGGGAACTATCCAACTCAAAGACGATTAATTATACTTCAAAATTAATTTATTTAATACTTCCACACTCTTCCTGCTTCTATAATAATAATAATAATTTAATTATTATTATTATTATTATTATTATTATTATTATTATTATTATTATTATTAATTATAATAACAATAACAATAATTATAATAATAATAATAATAATAATAATAATAATAATAATAATAATAAATGTTTCTCGGTCGTTGCTCGAGCTTAGGTATCCTCGTATCCCATAAGCCCAGCCCTGTCTACCTCAATTCACGGAAAAATGAATAGTACAGAGTGCGGCATGAGTGTCTAATCAGGTTAATTAAATATCAACTCTGAAGAATTGGAGTCATGCAGAGCATTCACTAGTTATCACATGGAAGCTAATATCAAAGTTTCTTCAGTAAATATGGCAAACTTCCACTAAGATACACCAGCTCTGACAATTTCAACCCGCTCGGAAGAGGCATTCTCTAGTTATCACAAAGAGATCTCTTAACCCAAAATACACCACCAGCATCTTTTTAAGATTGAAATCACTCAAAAGTTTCATTCTCAGATTATAGGCGAAGGAGGTTTGAAGTCGATCTCCTAAGGCATTAACAAATTATCACATGAAAACCAGTATTTTTTTTTTTTTCATTTAAAGTGATACTTGCACATTCCAATATCAATTCCAAGACTTCTCTAATTTAAATACACCAGCGTTTAGGTTTGTAATCGATCAGGTGAGGCATTCTTTCTATTATTGCGCAGCAACCAATTTGTTATAATAATAATAATAATAATAATAATAATAATAATAATAATAATAATAATAATAATCTTTATTTCTTCAAGTACGTGATACAAGTTATAGAGACCATAAATGATATCAGTGACATACTATATAGAAAGTTCCTAGTTATACAGAGCATTTCTGGCAACTTAGGTTAATTTTGTCCCACAGGATGCGACCCAAACCGGTCAACTAACACCCAGGTACCTACTTACTGCTAGGTGAACAGGGACAGCAGGTGCCTTAAGGAACCCTCATACCCCCATTCCCCGGGAATGGGGCAGAACACCTTTTACAGAACATAAAAATGGGTTAAGAACAACCTGAAGCAAATACAAGGAGATGAAGAATGTCGTGTGAAGAACACAAGGAAGTGTGAGAGAACACTCTCAAGGAACACATAGAAGTGAAGATCATCTCTAGAACACAAGGAGTGTGAGAGAACACTCTCAAGGAACACAAGGAAGTGAAGATCCTCTCTAGAACACAAGGAGTGTGTAAGAACACACTCAAAGGGACACAAATATGAAGTAGAGAATATCTAGAATATCTAGGGGGGGGGGTTAAAGAATATCATCTTGACTAGACACACATGGACAGGTGAAGAACACCCTTAAGGTAACACAAGAAGGGAAGAACATCTCGGAAACACATGGACGAACTGAAGAACACGTAGAGAACACGAGAAGGAACTTTTTTTTCAAATCTTGAAAACATTGAAAACTATTTATTGTATTTATTATCAATATTTTGCAGTGACCGTGAGTGTAAAAACACACACACACACACACACACACACACACACACACACACACACACACACACACACACACACACACACACACACACACACACACACACACACACACACACACACACACACACACACACACACACACACACACACACACACACACACACACACACACACACGGGGGTTACTGATGCTTGGTAGTATAAATAAAGTAATTTGAGGTTTCGAACGAGAGAAACAATGAGGGAAACGTAGCTGGAAGTACAGTAGAAAGTACCATGGACCAAGTTACGTAAATAAACATAACTCACAAGAAAATCAGAAAATGGAACCAGATTCCTAACCAAAAGAATAGATTCTATATCTAGTTTAAAAAATAGATTCTTTATCTAGTTTAAATAATTCATTCTATATCTAGTTTAAGGAATAGATTCCATTCCTAACTTCAGGAGTAGAATTCATTAATAACTTCATGAGTGGATCAAATTCTAAACTTCAAGAGTAGATTCCTTGTCTAACTTCCTAACTTCAAAAGCATATTACAATCCAGGCTTCAGGAGATTATATTCCTAGCTTCAAGACTAGATTCCTAGCTTCGAGACTAATTATATTCCTAGATTCAAGACTAGATTCCTAGCTTCGAGACTAATTATATTCCTAGATTCAAGACTAGATTCCAAGCTTCAAGACTAATTATATTCCTAGATTCAAGACTAGATTCCAAGCTTCAAGACTAATTATATTCCTAGATTCAAGACTAGATTCCAAGCTTCAAGACTAATTATATTCCTAGATTCAAGACTAGATTCCAAGCTTCAAGACTAATTATATTCCTAGATTCAAGACTAGAATATATTACTAGCTTGAAAACTAGAATCTATTCCTAGCTTCAAGACTAGATTATATTCCTAGCTTGAAGACTAGATTATATTCCTAGCTTCAAGACCAGATTATATTCCTAGATTCAAGACTAGATAATATTCCTAGCTTCAAGACTAGATTATATTCCTAGCTTCAAGACCAGATTATATTCCTAGCTTCAAGACTAGATTATATTCCTAGCTTCAAGACCAGATTATATTCCTAGATTCAAGACTAGATTATATTCCTAGATTCAAGACTAGATTATATTCCTAGCTTCAAGACCAGATTATATTCCTAGATTCAAGACTAGATTATATTCCTAGCTTCAAGACTAGATTATATTCCTAGCTTCAAAACCAGATTATATATCTAGATTCAAGACTAGATTATATTCCTAGCTTCAAGACCAGATTATATTTCTAGATTCAAGACTAGATTATATTCCTAGCTTGAAAACTAGAATCTATTCCTAGCTTCAAGACTAGATTATATTCCTAGCTTCAAGACCAGATTATATTTCTAGATTCAAGACTAGATTATATTCCTAGCTTCAAGACCAGATTATATTTCTAGATTCAAGACTAGATTATATTCTTAGCTTCAAGACCAGATTATATTTCTAGATTCAAGACTAGATTATATTCCTAGCTTCAAGATTAGATTATACTCCAAGCTTCAAGACCAGATTATATTTCTAGATTCAAGACTAGATTATACTCCAAGCTTCAAGACTAGATTATACTCCAAGATTCAAGACTAGATTATACTCCAAGCTTCAAGACTAGATTATACTCCAAGATTCAAGACTAGATTATACTCCAAGCTTCAAGACTAGATTCCACTCTTGACTTCAAGATTAGACACCAGAGAACCCAACAGGACGGAAAAACCTACACCCCCAGAGACCTCAAAGAGGTGTAGATCAGACTGGACAAACACAAACTAGCAAGCATACAAATATACAGTGTTAGGTCTCGTGTGGTACAAGCTGTCATGGCTCTACAAAAAAATAACCATCAACAAAAACAATGCCGACACAGTTTGTGGACATGGATGCCGACTGACAAAACCGCTTCAAATCTGGTCTAGATCGTGCAAAAATATATACATATTAATACATGGGAGAGCTTCGTTCTGTGATAAAAGTTTCTGGACATCGAGAAAATGCGAAGCAAACAGGAATAGAAGCGTGAATCAAGACAGTACAATGGAATGACGCCACGGCGCACTTGGTGAAGATCGACGCCATTTACCGAGAAGACTCCAGATCGATCACTCTGCGAGATCAGTAAAACGAATATTACAGTAGAAATTAAACGGTTAGAGAGAGAGAGAGAGAGAGAGAGAGAGAGAGAGAGAGAGAGAGAGAGAGAGAGAGAGAGAGAGAGAGAGAGAGAGAGAGAGAGAGAGAGAGACGCCAGATGCGTAAGCAGGCACTGAAGAAAGTCAACAAACACCATGGAGTATGAAGGAGACGAGGGCAGTTATTAACTGCCTTCGTCTCTCTGCCCCGGGGAGTCCTGCCTTCATGCCGGTGAAGGGCTCTTGATCCGATGAATTATTGCTCTCCTACCCTTCCTTGGACTGAACCTAACTGCCTCCCATTGTATGTCTCCTATGAGTTTAGCGCTTCTCTATAATAATAATAATAATAATAATAATAATAATAATAATAATAATAATAATAATAATAATAATAATTTTATTATTATTATTATTATTATTATTATTATTTATTATTATTATTATTATTATTATTATTATTATGAAAATAATATATAATGTAATTTCGGGATTTGTAGTTTTGCAAGTGATATTCATAGTTCAATAAATAAAGCAACACTACCAGCCTAGCAGTGCAACACTATCAACCTAGCAGTGCAACACTATCAACCTAACAGTGCAACACTATCATCTAGCAGTGCAACACTATCAGCCTAGCAGTGCAACACTATCAACCTAGCAGTGCAACACTATCATCTAGCAGTGCAACACTATCAGCCTAGCAGTGCAACACTATCAACCTAGCAGTGCAACACTATCAACCTAGCAGTGCAACACTATCATCTAGCAGTGCAACACTATCAACCTAGCAGTGCAACACTATCATCTAGCAGTGCAACACTATCATCTAGCAGTGCAACACTATCATCTAGCAGTGCAACACTATCAGCGTGCATGGTAGTTAACTCAGATTTTGAAATATGATGCAGACAGGAGAATGGACAGATGCTGACAGCTGTGTTGGTAAAGACTCAGATGATGCACAGAAGAACAAACTTTATTTCTGCCTTTATTTGTAACTTTATTAGCAATAAGATCACAGGAAACAAGTTGTGGATTTGCATATTTCTCACCAGTATCTCATTTGCATATTTCTCACCTGTATTTCATTTGCATATTTCTCACCTGTATTTCATTTGCATATTTCTCACCTGTATTTCATTTGCATATTTCTCACCAGTATTTCATTTCTTCCTTGACAGAAATGAAATGCTGATGAGAAATAAACGAAATTATCCAACAGACTAATTTATAACGAGAATAAATTATTATAGACTAGAGCTCAGGGATGTAATAACGGCAAACTAACCAGACATAAATAGGGTAACTCAATCCAAAATGGAAAAAAAAAAATTTACAAATGAAGAAACATTGAAGGAAAGACGAGAAATATAAAATAATAATGATAGAGCCAAGCAATAGACAGTAAATGTGGGAGAGAGAGAGAGAGAGAAGAATTTGACGAGTTAAATGACCATATATTAAGGAACTATTAAAAAAAACAATCTCTAAAAAAAAAATTGTAAATTGGGATTTTATTTATTATGGGAGAGATTAATTGGCATATGAGGCTGCAACCATGCATGTGAGTCTGCAACCATGCATGTGAAGCTACAACCATGCATGTGAGGCTGCAACCATGCATGTGAGGCTGCAACCATGCATGTGAAGCTACAGCCATGCATGTGAGGCTGCAACCATGCACGTGAGGCTGCAACCATGCATGTGAGGCTGCAACCATGCATGTGAGGCTGCAACCATGCATGTGAAGCTACAACCATGCATGTGAGGCTGCAACCATGCATGTGAGGCTGCAACCATGCATGTGAGGCTGCAACCATGCATGTGTGGCTGCAACCATGCATGTGTGGCTGCAACCATGCATGTGAGGCTGCAACCATGCATGTGAGGCTGCAACCATGCATGTGAGGCTGCAACCATGCATGTGAGGCTGCAACCATGCATGTGAGGCTGCAACCATGCATGTGAGGCTGCAACCATGCATGTGAGGCTGCAACCACTGACCTCCACTCACATGACAACCAATAAAATCTCAATAAAGATCAATAAAGCCGACGAGAACAATTAAAAATACTTACACTTACAATAAATACAACCAAAATAGAAACAATAAACAAATGAACATCAATACACAAGTACGTATAACCCATCACCAGTATGTATACACCCACCACCTTCACGTATACATGTATACACCCACCATCTTCACGTATACATGTATACACCCACCAGGGTAAGGGACTGACCACCTCTAATACTTTTTCTCCAAGGTTGATCTGACTGAAGAAGTCTACAATGTGGGCGAAACGTTTCATCAATAAAGACACCCAACTGTTGCACATGTGTCTTAATCTTCAACTCCTGTAGTTGCAACCATCTTCTTTGTATATTATGTCTGTAGTAAACAATAATTCGAGGCCTCCTGCAAGTGCAACAACACGTGTACATGTTGTACTGTACTGTACAGATACAGTGTACATGCTGTACTGTACGGTACAGATACAGTGTACATGTTGTACTGTACGGTACTGATACAGTGTACATGTTGTACTGTACGGTACTGATACAGTGTACATGCTGTACTGTACGGTACTGATATAGTGTACATGCTGTAATGTACGGTACAGATACAGTGTACATGGTGTACTGTACGGTACTGATACAGTGTACATGTTGTACTGTACGGTACTGATACAGTTACATGTTGTACTGTACGGTACTGATACAGTGTACATGTTGTACTGTACGGTACTGATACAGTGTACATGTTGTACTGTATGGTACTGATACAGTGTACATGTTGTACTGTACGGTACAGATACAGTGTACATGCTGTACTGTACGGTACAGATACAGTGTACATGTTGTACTGTACGGTACTGATACAGTGTACATGTTGTACTGTACGGTACTGATACAGTGTACATGTTGTACTGTACGGTACTGATACAGTGTACATGTTGTACTGTACGGTACTGATACAGTGTACATGTTGTACTGTACGGTACTGATACAGTGTACATGTTGTACTGTACGGTACAGATACAGTGTACATGCTGTACTGTACGGTACAGATACAGTGTACATGCTGTACTGTACGGTACTGATACAGTGTACATGTTGTACTGTACGGTACTGATACAGTGTACATGCTGTACTGTACGGTACAGATACAGTATTGATTGTTGTTCACATTTATAAGAAGTGCGCTTTCAATTTCCTCTCTACCCACAAGTACAACTTTATATTAACAATACTGTTAAGACGGTGATGTTATGAGACTGACGAGTGAAGACAGTGTAAGCCTGGCAGTGTTTGTCAGTACTTGTATTATCGTTAAGCCTGGCAGTGTTTGCCAGTTCTTGTATTATCGTTAAGCCTGGCAGTGTTTGCCAGTTCTTGTATTATCGTTAAGCCTGGCAGTGTTTGTCAGTACTTGTATTATCGTTAAGCCTGGCAGTGTTTGCCAGTTCTTGTATTATCGTTAAGCCTGGCAGTGTTTGCCAGTTCTTGTATTATCGTTAAGCCTGGCAGTGTTTGCCAGTTCTTGTATTATCGTTAAGCCTGGCAGTGTTTGCCAGTTCTTGTATTATCGTTAAGCCTGGCAGTGTTTGTCAGTACTTGTATTATCGTTAAGCCTGGCAGTGTTTGCCAGTTCTTGTATTATCGTTAAGCATGGCAGTGTTTGCCAGTTCTTATATTATCGTTAAGCCTGGCAGTGTTTGCCAGTTCTTGTATTATCGTTAAGCCTGGCAGTGTTTGCCAGTACTTGTATTATCGTTAAGCCTGGCAGTGTTTGCCAGTTCTTGTATTATCGTTAAGCCTGGCAGTGTTTGCCAGTACTTGTATTATCGTTAAGCCTGGCAGTGTTTGCCAGTACTTGTATTATCGTTAAGCCTGGCAGTGTTTGCCAGTTCTTGTATTATCGTTAAGCCTGGCAGTGTTTGCCAGTTCTTATATTATCGTTAAGCCTGGCAGTGTTTGCCAGTACTTGTATTATCGTTAACCATCCTATTACACCATGTACATGTATGGTACACAGTATTAGCAAGATGAAGAATTAGACACATATGCAACATCTGGGTATCTTTATTGTAGACGTTTCGCCCACCAGTATCAATACAAATTCGAGGACATAATTGGAAAACAGTAGAACTATATACAAAAGAGGAGGTAATCAGTCCCCATCCCCCTTTTGTACATAGTTCTATTATCGTCTTCCAATTATGTCCTTGAATCTGTATTGATAAAGCCACTGGTGGGCGAAACGTCTACAATAAAGATACCCAGATGAATATTAAAATGGTATATAATACTGACAACTTGATAAGTAAGACACATGTACAACAGTCAGGTATCTATATTCCGAAACGTTTCGCCTACACAGTAGGCTTCTTCAGTCGAGTACAGAGGAGTTTGCAGAAGCAGTAGAGATGTGAAGACGATGTAATCAGTCCATCAGCTTTGAAGATGTAGTTTTGAGGTGGTCAGTCCCTCACCCTGGAGAAGAGTTTTGCTCTGTAGTCTGGAACAAATTATTGCACTTGTGTCTAATTCTTCATGTGTGTCTATGTGTGTCTGTAGATGAATGGTTCAGAGAACCGACAAGTTGATAAATTAGACACATATGCAACACTTGGGTATCTTTATTGAGGAAACGTTTCGCCACACAGTGGCTTCATCAGTCCATACAAAGGAGAATGGTGAAGAACAGGAGTTTGAGGTAATCAGTCCCTCATCCTTGAGTCGATGTAGTCAGTCCATCAATCTTGCAAATAATACAGCATATGTGCGAAGAAGTAGCTTATATACCGTAGGCAGGAGAGGTGCAGCAGTCGAAGGTGGTGTCACATTTGTCCAATGTGGAAGTAGGTCGTGCCCAAGGGAAGGGCAAGTGAAGAATTTCCTGTATTAAGATCCCAAGATGTTGCTGTGTCAGACAGGATGTAGATGAATGGTTCAGAGAACCGACAAGTAGTAGTGAAATGAAGCCGATGTAATCAGTCCATCAGCCTTGGATAAAAAGTATTTAAGGTGGTCAGTCCCTCAGCCTGGAGAAGAGTTCAGCTCCATGGTCCAGACCATTTTCAACATAAGCCTGAGGCAGCTGGTGCTTCCTAAATTACTTTTGCCCTTTCAACAACATGACTTAGCACTGTTTTGGGACATGTTTCCTCTTGAACAATATTTAAGCAATGTAGTGCACACCCGTGCACTAACATGTGGTGCACACCCGTGCACTAACATGTGGTGCACACCCGTGTACTAACTTCTCCCTCCCTCCTGCAACATATTCTTCCTTCCATCCTTCAAATTTATCCCTCAACTCATTCCTTGCAACCACCATCTTATTTTCATTGAACAAAATGCAATAACTTAAAACGAAAGTTGAAAAATAAAAGGCTGTGAAGTGTCAACAAACCATAACCAAATTGTGAAGACTGAAATATATTCTGTTTATAAACACTGAACAAGGTACAATAATACCGAATATTACCTGATAATATGGTTCAAATACAATAATATTTCTCTTCATTACTTTGATTGTAAATCTGATGTCATATAATGCATTGCAGTGGGCTAGTATTGGTATGCAAATGCTAGGCAACACTGAGGATAGTACACTATTATCGGCACCACTTTATTGTTTCTTAATGCTACTATTTACAACACAGACAAAAATACAGCAGTACAGTGTATGAAGTACAGTAATACACAGAATGACAGCATAGTATTATACAGTCATTTGCTTTCAAAAATTGTATGGTTTCAGATATGTGTACACCAGTGTACAAAATAGTCCTGTGTCATTATTCCATAACTTTATAATAAGTGTTGTACAGTAATACACTGCGTTGTACTGAGGTGTTTCATAATTACAGTATACAGAGCAGTATATAATACTGTAAACTAAAAACAAAATTAGTAGAGTATACAGAGTGACAGTATACAACAGTTATAGTATACATCTCACCTTGCATGCACGTGCAAGGAGCCTCACTGTACTCAACTTTATTTTCTGCAATATTGCAACATTATTCAACTGTCTTCTTTTTGTCAGTGTCAAGTGGACGGACGGTGTATGTTGTGGTGCCGATATAAAGAATTGTTCCAGTGATGAGCTTATTGTGGATGCTGGAACAATCATCCACTTCCAGTATAACATTGAGTCCTTCCAGTTGAGACGCCGGTGCCATTTCACAAAAGCTGTTGACCTGACCCAGAAAGCATCCACCAATGGCATGTGTTGTTGGAGGTCAACATGATCTTCCTCTAAGCTCTGCTGCAAGTGTTCTTCTCTGCTGTTCATTTCCAACAACGCTGAAGGAGATATTAGAGGAATTAAACACTGCAGCTCTAACAACTTTCTGTCCGATTCAGTAGTTCTGAGCACAAAAATATGTCTATTTTCTGTACCAAAGGACTTGAGGCAATGGATTCAGCACAGGAATCAGCTATTAAACTTGTTCTTCTTTTAAACTTGACGGTGATGAAGGTAAACAGTCAGAGCTTCCATCTACATCCTCCTCAAGACGCTCACCACCACGGTTGCTTTTCTTAGCAAATTCATTATAATTTCTCAAGTGTTATTTGAGTCTTACAGTTTTTCGAGCTGTTTTTTTTTACTGCAATGTCTGCCTTTATGTTTCTTAATTCCCTCTTGTTATCTTTTGTGCACTCATACTCCTTCCACCTTCCAGTCTGTAGTTAATGTATGCCTCTATTACCCATCATCATCCAGCGAGGTCACTTCCCTCACTGTCAAAAGTAATGCTGCTGCCTTTTGAATGGAGTGTTTATGCTTTACTGCTTTAACAAGTCTCTGTATAAATGTCTTCACTCTGTATTTCATCATGTTTTCTGTGACATGACTTAACATGCGCTATGTACACTGTGCAGTGTGGTCAATAGAACAACTTTCAACGTGTAATAATTCACTTGGGATCTTAATTTCTGTATCTAACATCTCCTCAAGGTGTTAAATAATTTGTATAGCATAGCTTTAAATTTGTTTTAATAAGACATATACAGTGGAAGCATTAGCAATACAGTACACTGTTCACTGTAGAAGGTATATGAAAGCACAGTATAGAGCTGTACACTGCACAGTGTAGGGGACACAGTAGTGTACTGCTCAGATCTCAAAGCTTTTAGTTAACTTATGTTGTTGTAGTAAGTATAATTCTGACAATGTATGTCAAGGTAAATTAAAAACATTAATAACCCATTATAAAACATTATATTAAGTAAAATAAAAACATGAAAAATAAAAACAAAAAAAGACGGACTTTTATAAAAAAAAATAAAAAAAAGTTTTTATTTTGAATAAAAAAAATGAAAAAAACCGAGCGAACTGTTTTTATAAACCCAGGGTTTTTAATATCTCTGGTACTTCTCTACATCTTTTCTAAATCTAAATTCGTCCAACAAATCCAGTGCTGCGAATTCTGGCTTTGGTTAAATGCTTTCAGTACATTACATCCCAACATTTATTTCGGTTGTCCATCTGTGCGCCTCACTCACAGCCCCTACGATTTTACGTCTCTCCAGAGCATAAACATTCACTGCTTTAAGTCTATCTTCGCAGGAAAGGTTTTCGATACATGGGATCAACTTTATCTTATCTGTATACTTAAGAGTGTGTACTTTCTGTGAGAGGGAGACCAGAGCTCTGCACTCATGACCTGAATAAGACCTTACTAAAGATGTACTATAATGTTGAAGTATAACTTTAGAAATTATTTATACTTTTTGATATGAAGGCAATAATTCGTCAGACATGGTGATTAATATCGACAGGTTATGTGAAAGAAGCCTCTGGTGGGCGAAATGTATTCTCAATAAATGTATTGATAATCTTATATACATGTTTTATTGCGAACACTTATGCATTCTTGTTTCTACTTCAGATTTCTGACTAAGGCCTACACTATTTAGTTTATAAATGGCATGGTTATTTGTATTCCTTGGATTACAGAACCTTACATTTGTGCGCATTAAATTGCATCTGCCACTTCGACCACAACATCAACCTGTCCAGATGTTCCTCTAGTTCTTTAGTGTCTGCATCAGAAGGATTTAACGGCCCGTTTTAGTGTCATCGCCAAATTTTGCTTATGTCGTTATCTGATACCTCATCTAATGTAGATTATAAACAAGGGAGCCAGTAGTGACCCCTGTGGCAGGCCACTTGTAACGGGTCCCCATTCTGGTTTCTCCCCTTTTCCTGCAAACTCTCTTTTGCTTGTCGGTCGACCATACCTAGACCCAAAAGATAATTTATCCTCCTATACCATGTACCGCTTTTATTTTTATTGTTCCCATGTGTGGAATTCTGCCAAAAGCCTTACTGAAGTCCATATACACAATATCGTTTCGTTATCATAGTCTACCTCTGACTTCTTAGATCAAGGCACCTCCATACCTTTACCCTCCCCAGGTGTAACCACAAGTTGAACACTGTACTTATTTACTGATTTGTTTGGTTTTACTGTGTGTAGTGTCTGAAGACCAAGTCACTGGTGACTCTGATCTTCTCTACTTTATTCTCCTTCTCACATTGTCTTTGTCAGTAACAGTAAGATGACCTGAGTTACATTTACGTGGGTCTATCTCTGTGGGTTGCTCTTGGATTCCCTCACAACCTTAATTTCATGGTTTCTCTTTTTACTTTCCTCCTTTTTTTTCCCCTCTCTCTTAAAACTAAATCTACTAAACACTACGATGAGCCTCTCCTCTTTTGTTTCTCCTTTATGTGCCTCTTTTTTTAACTCAAGAGATGATTTTATCTATTGTTTATCAATGTCGGGTCATTTATGTTTCATTTAGATTCTCTACTAGGAATATATATGACTTAAGCCGCATGTACGAAGATTTGAAAAAAACAAGTCACACTGGCACCCATCACAAAAAGCCCTAGTCAGGTCACCCCAGTCCCTGAGGGCCATATATTGCGCAGCACGAAAATCAGGGATCTTATCTTTGTTATAGTTATTAAGATAACTCTAGTCTGTTCTAACAAAAACTGTTTTGAAAAGCAATCCTGGACTATTTTTAAAAGTAGCTAGACTCTAAATATCCTGTCAAATTCCTCCAATTAATTTGGCTAAAGCTTAAATTTTCCTCTAAAACTGAATATTCGTATCTAGATGCCTTAGCAGCTTCTTAGAAATTTACCGTGGTCACTATCTAGGTTTGGAGGCCTGAAGATCACACTTAGGATAAGAATTTCATCCCCTTCAAGAAAGTGAAGCCAAATGCATTCCGTGTCTGTCACTTCAGCCTTTTAATATCTTTACATACATAGCAACTCAGACCCCTTTCCTATTGATTCTTATTACCATTGTGGAATCAAGCAACACTGAAAGGTGTGTTACAGACATCAAACACTATGGCAAACTGCAGGTCCAATGATTTCTTTTCTGAGTCAGTACTTCTGTGCACAAATCTGGTGCACTCAGCAGGTATGTTCTTATTTTTTTCCAAACAGAACCAGGGTCTCAGGCACTGCAATGATACTTATGTTCTCTGCACCACCAGGGTCTCAGGCACTGCAATGATACTTATGTTCTCTGCATCACCAGGGTCTCAGGCACTGCAATTATACTCATGTTCTCTGCACCACCAGGGTCTCAGGCACTGCAATGATACTCATGTTCTCTGCATCACCAGGGTCTCAGGCACTGCAATGATACTCATGTTCTCTGCATCACCAGGGTCTCAGGCACTGCAATGATACTTATGTTCTCTGCATCACCAGGGTCTCAGGCACTGCAATGATACTTATGTTCTCTGCATCACCAGGGTCTCAGGCACTGCAATGATACTTATGTTCTCTGCATCACCAGGGTCTCAGGCACTGCAATGATACTTATGTTCTCTGCATCACCAGGGTCTCAGGCACTGCAATGATACTTATGTTCTCTGCATCACCAGGGTCTCAGGCACTGCAATGATACTTATGTTCTCTGCACCTGCAGTTTCAAAATGAATGTAACAGTAATAACCATTTGGGAATGTTTCAAGTTATGTTGGTTGAGACTCGTCAGTGAGAGGTTCTCCTGCCTCCTCAAGATGCTACAGTAATAATGGAATCACTTTAAGCATTAGACCAGAATTTGTTATACAGTTTAAAATACAAGAGATGGAAAAGTACATAGAGAATCGGTGAAAAATAACGATTTCCGAGTTTTCTGAAGTTCTAGATTATAATTATTATTATTATTATTATTATTATTATTATATTAATGCGTGTAAGCGTTGTAGGGATCAAAGACCGCCTGGACAATGGGTAGGAATAAGACTTGTTCCCAGGAAGGGAAGGGCGGGTCTGATTCCTTGGATTAAATCCTTCACCAGCATGAAGGTTAAGATCCAGGGCAGTGGAGCTGAGAGCACACCACCACCAACAGACAACACTTGACTATACATTTAAACTTGCAGTTAAGGTGTGGCTATTGGTAGAACTTGACGCAATTGGTGGCTGCGTCGCGACGCATCCGCCCGCGTCCCTCAACACCTTTATTTTTATCATATTTATCGGCAAGCGCTAGAACCGCAAGGGGGTCATACAGCACCTGAGGAATGAGAGGTAATCCGGTTTGATCCAAAGGGGAGGGTAGCCCTGACTCCTTGGATCAAGAGATCTTTAAGGGTATCAATACACCTCAACACCTTCCCTCTCATAACCCGCCCCCCCACCGACCCCGGGTGAAGAAGAAACACAGAAGCCGTTCAACACTGCACGACCTCCAACGCAACACACGTCAGGTCAGGTAAGGTCTATCAGGATGTTAACAGGACAAGTATTTCCTGACGCGGGTCTTTAGTCATATGATGACCCACAGCTGGAGCTTTTGGTCATCTGACCGAGCCCTTCCACTGGCTTACCCCTCCGCCCCTTTTAAAAAAATATGGTTATAAACGCGACACAAGTGTTAACTCCCCTTCAGCTAAAAAAAACAGAAGGTAGCCTACTCATCCCCCCAGAAAAAAAAACTTGATACGCACTTTTCGATGTTCCTTTTTTTAAATAGATATAATCTATATCTAGAGACATTAACTGTGCCACAGGAAGATGGTGTTGTGACACTAGTCCTCCTAGTTAGAGGAAGAGCCTCACTACCCGTGTAAACTCAATTTAAGATATCCGCGACCCACTGACATCACCTCCTTGTTTGGGGCCCCCCGCCCCTGCAGCGTAAACAAGGCTCTTCATAAAAATATGCAAAAGAGAAGGAAAAGGGATGTTTATCTGGAAGATTGTGAGTATCAGGGGGGACACAAAGGGGAGGTGGAGTGTCTCATAAATGCTCAGGGGGGAGGGAGGGATGGAGGGCGTCTGGTCCCTCCTTGTGCCCCTTCTTGAGCCGTTGCTTGAAGGCGTAACCCTGTGTTGTCTTGGCCCTGGGCACGCAGGCCTCCCTCCCAACACTCACTTGCAAATATTTCCTCAGACAGCAAAGGACAGCTCCCAGGGGAGCAGCCAGGCGGCGGCCACCTCCACCTCCCACCAGTCCCGATCCAGACTAGCCACGACAACTTAATCTATCCCTACCTAATCTACAGGTAAAGTTGTGTGTTTGCGGCGGCGGAGACGAGCACGACACCACGACCACTACGACACTGGTCCAGTGGGTTAGCGCCCGGGTTGCCACGCCAGTCACCCACCTCCTCGTTTTCACATCATTTTTATTTGACGTCCACAGGGTAATAGTGACTAGGCGAGGCTAGGGCCGCCCCCTGATTGATCATCGTAGCCTAGGGTATGACGGAGTTTCACTAGTCGCTGTATTGATTAGGCCTTGGTCAATCACATACTTTGTAGCGTGTTTGATAGGCTGGCCGCGGTGTTATCATGCACTGCAACACGCCAGACTTGGGTTACCCATCTTGCAAGCCCAGCCAGAATGCTTTCGCTCACTCACTGTTGCTTTCAGAGGTCGTAGCCAGCAGACAAGCACTCAACCAGCGTCATCCTCCTCCATAAGTCACCCATCAGGGGCGTCTCCAACACCAACCTCAAAATCGTTACATACTGAAGCCTCTCCAGCAGGGTGCGTCGTACAACTGACCGATAAAACATGAAACTGAGCGCTGCACTACGGTCAAGTGCTTTAATCAAGGCAGCTTAGCATGCAGGAACGAAAGTTTCAGGCAGGGAAAAATATTTCACAAGACATCGCACACACACAGACGGCGTTTTTCCATTTCCTTTCGCCCGCTCCATCAAAACAATATCACGCTAAAATTTGGCAACTTGGACCTGTCGTTTATTACTGGCAAGCGATAAAACGCAACTCTGTCCCACCTAAGATTAATACCAAGTAACACATGCTGGAACACTTAGATAGTGTTTATTATATATGGGAACTGGTGTGTGTGTGTATGTGTGTGTCTGGCGCAAGCTGCTCCCAACTCGCTCTATATTAACCCTAATTGAACACGTGCATAGGATCCACTTTCGTCAACTTGTTAATTACCGTTTGTTGATCCGGTTACCTAGGCAACGGGAGCCCAGGGTTACGACACTCGTTCTAACTGAAGCATCCCATTATCTCCCCCCCTCCTTATTTTTTGGTACTAATTAAAAATAATAATTAATGTTTTTCTTGTGAAATGGAGGGCTTAGTAATTACCACAAACATATAAATATTGGGTTCTGTAAGTGATTTGATGCGGAGATGTGACGATAGTGCCGCCAGGGGGGAGGAAAGAAGGGGGAGGGAGGGAAGGACGTTGTAAATCAGGTTAATTATTAATAACTGCTATGGTTGTTTGTGTGAGTGCGATGGTGGGACACTCAGACACTTGTTGTCACTCAAAATCTTGCTGGAACAATCAGACACGTGTCACACTCAGAAGCTTGTTGGAGTAGTCAGACACTGGCTGCCACACTCAGATACTGGCTACCACACTCAGACACTGGCTGCCACACTCATATACTGGCTACCACACTCAGACACTGGCTGCCACACTCAGATACTGGCTACCACACTCATATACTGGCTACCACACTCAGACACTGGCTGCCACACTCAGATACTGGCTACCACACTCAGACACTTGCTGCCACACTCGGATACTGGCTACCACACTCAGATACTGGCTGCCACACTCAGATACTGGCTACCACACTCAGACACTGGCTGCCACACTCAGATACTGGCTACCACACTCAGACACTGGCTGCCACACTCAGATACTGGCTACCACACTCAGACACTGGCTGCCACACTCAGATACTGGCTACCACACTCAGACACTTCCTGCCACACTCGGATACTGGCTACCACACTCAGACACTTGCTGCCACACTCGGATACTGGCTACCACACTCAGATACTGGCTGCCACACTCAGATACTGGCTACCACACTCAGACACTCGCTGCCACACTCAGATACTGGCTACCACACTCAGACACTGGCTGCCACACTCAGATACTGGCTACCACACTCAGACACTGGCTGCCACACTCAGATACTGGCTACCACACTCAGACACTGGCTGCCACACTCAGATACTGGCTACCACACTCAGACACTGGATACCACACTCATAAACTGGCTACCACACTCAGACACTGGCTACCACACTCAGATACTGGCTACCACACTCAGATACTGGCTACCACACTCAGACATTGGATGCCACACTCAGACACTGGCTGCCATACTCAGATACTGGCTACCACACTCAGACACTGGCTACCACACTCAGATACTGGCTACCACACTCAGATACTGGCTACCACACTCAGACACTGGATGCCACACTCAGACACTGGCTACCACACTCAGATACTGGCTACCACACTCAGACACTGGCTACCACACTCAGACACTGGCTACCACACTCAGATACTGGCTACCACACACAGACACTGGCTACCACACTCAGACACTGGCTACCACACTCAGATACTGGCTATCACACTCAGAGACTGGCTACCACACTCAGACACTGGCTACCACACTCAGACACTGGCTACCACACTCAGACACTGGCTACCACACTCAGATACTGGCTACCACACTCAGACACTGGCTACCACACTCAGACACTGGCTACCACACTCAGATACTGGCTACCACACACAGACACTGGCTACCACACTCAGACACTGGCTACCACACTCAGATACTGGCTATCACACTCAGATACTGGCTACCACACTCAGACACTGGCTACCACACTCAGACACTGGCTACCACACTCAGACACTGGCTATCACACTCAGACACTGGCTACCACACTCAGACACTGTCTACCACACTCAGACACTGGCTACCACACTCAGAGACTGGCTACCACACTCAGACACTGGCTATCACACTCAGACACTGGCTACCACACTCAGACACTGGCTACCACACTCAGACACTGGCTACCACACTCAGACACTGGCTACCACACTCAGACACTGTCTACCACACTCAGACACTGGCTACCACACTCAGACACTGGCTACCACACTCAGACACTGGCCACCACACTCAGACACTGGCCACCACACTCAGACACTGGCCACCACACTCAGACACTGGCTACCACACTCAGATACTGGCTACCACACTCAGACACTGGCTACCACACTCAGACACTGGCTACCACACTCAGACACTGGCTACCACACTCAGACACTGGCTACCACACTCAGACACTGGCTACCACACTCAGACAATGGCTACCACACTCAGACACTGGCTACCACACTCAGACAATAGCTACCACACTCAGACAGTGGCTACCACACTCAGACATTGGCTACCACACTCAGACACTGGCTACCACACTCAGACACTGGCTACCACACTCAGACACTGGCTACCACACTCAGACACTGGCTACCACGCTCAGACACTGGCTACCACACTCAGACACTGGCTACCACACTCAGACACTGGCTACCACCCTTCCCGCTATTGATCGACTCTATATATATAAATTTATAACGTTGCTACACAATAATGTCTTCAGTAATGAATTTATATATGATATATATATATATATATATATATATATATATATATATATATATATATATATATATATATATTGCTTACACTCTACACATACCGTGCATATATGAGAGATTTCTCTCATATTTCTAAGCCTCTTTGATGATGATCTGCAGGATGATGAGTCAGATCAACTATGATGAGTCAGATCAACTATTGATTAAGTTCCTTTAGGATTTTAAAAGGCGAAAACCAAGGATTTCTGCCGTGAGGCGTGGGAAAAACTGGCAGTCAAAGGATTCTGCCTAAGGATTTGGTGCTACCCCCCCGCTCCCTTTCCTCGAATCAATCCTGATTCATTGTATCACTCGCCACAGGTCATATAACCAGCTTTCAAGTGAATATTTAATATTTATGTCTTATATATTTTGTTGCCAAGATAATAATTAATTTTTTAAAAATAAATCGATGATTATTTTGTGTCTACGTCTCTCAATAATTATTATAAGTCTAGCTTACTAAAGGTGGGTGATGTATAGTGTGTCAAGCCTTCACAACAGTTATAAGTGAACCTTCAGGTGCGTCAAGCCTTCACAACAGTTATAAGTGAACCTTCAGGTGCGTCAAGCCTTCACAACAGTTATAAGTGAACCTTCAGGTGCGTCAAGCCTTCACAACAGTTATAAGTGAACCTTCAGGTGCGTCAAGCCTTCACAACAGTTATAAGTGAACCTTCAGGTGCGTCAAGCCTTCACAACAGTTATAAGTGAACCTTCAGGTGTGTCAAGCCTTCACAACAGTTATAAGTGAACCTTCAGGTGCGTCAAGCCTTCACAACAGTTATAAGTGAACCTTCAGGTGTGTCAAGCCTTCACAACAGTTATAAGTGAACCTTCAGGTGTATTAAGCCTTCACAACAGTTATAAGTGAACCTTCAGGTGCGTCAAGCCTTCACAACAGTTATAAGTGAACCTTCAGGTGTGTCAAGCCTTCACAACAGTTATAAGTTAACCTTCAGGTGCGTCAAGCCTTCACAACAGTTATAAGTTAACCTTCATGTGCGTCAAGCCTTCACAACAGTTATAAGTGAACCTTCAGGTGCGTCAAGCCTTCACAACAGTTATAAGTGAACCTTCAGGTGCGTCAGGCCTTCACAACAGTTATAAGTGAACCTTCAGGTGCGTCAAGCCTTCACAACAGTTATAAGTGAACCTTCAGGTGCGTCAAGCCTTCACATACAGTTATAAGTGAACCTTCAGGTGCGTCAAGCCTTCACAACAGTTATAAGTGAACCTTCAGGTGCGTCAAGCCTTCACAACAGTTATAAGTGAACCTTCAGGTGCGTCAAGCCTTCACAACAGTTATAAGTGAACCTTCAGGTGCGTCAAGCCTTCACAACAGTTATAAGTGAACCTTCAGGTGCGTCAAGCCTTCACAACAGTTATAAGTGAACCTTCAGGTGCGTCAAGCCTTCACAACAGTTATAAGTTAACCTTCAGGTGCGTCAAGCCTTCACAACAGTTATAAGTGAACCTTCAGGTGCGTCAAGCCTTCACAACAGTTATAAGTGAACCTTCAGGTGCGTCAAGCCTTCACAACAAATATAAGTGAACCTTCAGGTGCGTCAAGCCTTCACAACAGTTATAAGTTAACCTTCAAGTGCGTCAAGCCTTCACAACAGTTATAAGTGAACCTTCAGGTGCGTCAAGCCTTCACAACAGTTATAAGTGAACCTTCAGGTGCGTCAGGCCTTCACAACAGTTATAAGTGAACCTTCAGGTGCGTCAAGCCTTCACAACAGTTATAAGTTAACCTTCAGGTGCGTCAAGCCTTCACAACAGTTATAAGTGAACCTTCAGGTGCGTCAAGCCTTCACAACAGTTATAAGTGAACCTTCAGGTGCGTCAATCCTTCACAACAGTTATAAGTGAACCTTCAGGTGCGTCAAGCCTTCACAACAGTTATAAGTGAACCTTCAGGTGCGTCAAGCCTTCACAACTGTTATAAGTGAACCTTCAGGTGCGTCAAGCCTTCACAACAGTTATAAGTTAACCTTCAGGTGCGTCAAGCCTTCACAACAGTTATAAGTGAACCTTCAGGTGCGTCAAGCCTTCACAACTGTTATAAGTGAACCTTCAGGTGGGTGATATAAATCCTACGACATAATTTACGAGATCGTAAAACAATTTATCAATACTAGTTGGCGCCGCCGCGCGGAGTCACGTCCAATATGGCTGAAATGTCTAAATCAGCCGACTATAGTCCCATGACTCAAAAACTTCAGGTATACACAAATACAGCTATCTTACATAGCAACATATATGTAGAGGACCTAAGATAACCCAAAAGTCAGACAAAGTAACTTATTTCCACTGGGATAATGTGGCGTCATGTGGTGAAATCAATTTTTAAAAAAATAATAAAATAATACATTGTAAGCCTAATGGAAGGGAATTCCAAAACGTTAAAAGCCGCAGTGTATTACTTAATAATCCATCATTCTATAATTTTGCCATACAAATTTATTATGGTTAATGGGGTAGCCTTAAATTCCAAACACACATACAACAAATTTCCAAGAAAATCTCAAAGACAGTAGGCATATTATCAAAGATACGCTACTTATGTACCTCAATCAGCTCTCCTTGCACTATATCATTCACTTATCTACCCTTATCTCACCTATGGAATCTGTACATGGGGATCAACAACATTAAATCACCTCAGACCACTCATAACCTAGCAAAAGGCTGCAGTCAGAATTATAACAAATTCCCACTCTAGACAGCATACTCCACCAATATTTAAAAGCCTAAAACTACTCACCGTAAAGAATATTCACACTTATTCTTGTGCCTACTACATACATAAAACTCTACACTCTAATATAAACCCTCCGCTCAAAATTCTCCTCACCAACTTTAATAGAACCCATGACCACAACACAAGACACATATCACTTTTTGATATACCCCGAGTCCATATCAACCTATGTAAAAATTCTATCCACATAAAGGGCCCCAAAATCTGGAATTCATTACCAGTAAATGCTAAGATAACCTTGTCTGATCAATTTAAGACTCTTCTCAAAAACCACCTTCTCACCTAAACTAAATACTCATACTGTAAACTACTTTCAAAAATGCTCAATATTATTTTCCTATAAGATAATTTCAATTTTTACTAATATGTTACTATTATGTTACCCCCTACTCACCCTAAACTAAATACTCATATTATAAATTACTTTCAAAAATGCTCAAATGTTATTTTCCTTAAGATAATCTCAATTTTATATTACCATCCTCCTAAACACTTGTTACAATGTAATATCATCATATTGTAATTTTAACAGTGTAATATCATTATATTGTAATTTGAAATCAAATATATAACTAGAAAAATCTCAATCAATTTCTCTAATATTATGTACATAGTCTATAAGTCATTAGATTAAGCTGCCCTAATGCCATGGCATGTCAGTGGCTCTCCTTGCACTTCACCATGGCATGTCAGTGGCTCTCCTTGCACTTCACCATGGCATGTCAGTGGCTCTCCTTGCACTTCACCATGGCATGTCAGTGGCTCTCCTTGCACTTCACCATGGCATGTCAGTGGCTCTCCTTGCACTTCACCATGGGATGTCAGTGGCTCTCCTTGCACTTCACCATGGCATGTCAGTGGCTCTCCTTGCACTTCACCATGGCATGTCAGTGGCTCTCCTTGCACTTCACCATGGCATGTCATGGCTCTCCTTGCACTTCACCATGGCATGTCAGTGGCTCTCCTTGCACTTCACCATGGCATGTCAGTGGCTCTCCTTGCACTTCACCATGGCATGTCAGTGGCTCTCCTTGCACTTCACCATGGCATGTCAGTGGCTCTCCTTGCACTTCACCATGGCATGTCAGTGGCTCTCCTTGCACTTCACCATGGGATGTCAGTGGCTCTCCTTGCACTTCACCATGGCATGTCAGTGGCTCTCTGCACTTCACCATGGCATGTCATGGCTACTCACTTCACCATGGCATGTCATTGGCTTCCTTGCACTTCACCATGGCATGTCGAGGGGCTCTCCTGAAACTTCACCTGGCATGTCAGTGGCTCTCTCACTACCATGGCAGTAGTGTCTCTTGCACTTCACCATGGCATGTAGTGGCCTTGCACTTCAGTTTATGTTGTAATACAAATATCTATGTAAATTGCAATGAAATAAAATTTACTTTACTTTACTTACTTTACTATCGAGTGCACTATGAAATGCTCTGCATAACAAGGGCTTTCTATATGTATTACATGTTCTTGTAGAAATAATGATTATTATTATTATTATTAAGACTGTGTTTATCATTTTCACCATCAGGCAAAAAATATTCTAATCCCTAAAATAGAGATTAAAACAGAGCATGTAAACGCTGAGAGAACACACCTCTCCCTGTATATATCCTCTGACAACATTTTCATTACATATACTGTATATAGTATTATCTAAACTCTGTCATATTATAAACATTTATATAATTTCACGTAAAAACTGTTTTAAGTAAGTAAGTTTATTCAGGTATACACAAATACATTTATACATAGATTATCATACATGCATATGTGTAGAGAACCTGGGATAATCCCAAAAAAGTCGAGACAGAGTGACTTATTTCCATTATAGGGTTAGTTTTTTTTATAATAATAATAATAATAATAATAGTTTATTTAGACATGGTACAATGATACATAGTTAGGTAGACATGATACATAGGTATAAATGAGATGTACATGCCAAAAGCCCCTAATATGCTGTGCATTACGGGCATAAGCGGGGAAACGCATAAACCGCTCAGTTTGGACTGCATAAGACTTTGTTTGTTAATAAGACTTTCGTTTTCTGGTGAGCTTATATACCTCGTGTATAGATGACAACTAATAAAATAATAGCTTCCCCTATATGATTATAATTTTCTTTAATAAATAAAAATGTAAATAATGTAGTGGGTAACTAAACTAATTTGACTGATTCTGGTTTCACGCTTATATTTTAACAATTCCCGTTCATATATTTTCTGCTATATTGTTTATTTGTATGTAGTCAATATATAGATAGTACGATAAATTCAGAAATTAGGATGACTATGTACAATGACCTGTTTGACGTATAGAAATTAATACATAGCGTGGGGTTAGGGAAAGGGCAAATTTATAGTGCAGAATACATAGGATAAGATTTTGTTCGGATTTTAAACCCCTGGAGGGTTACCTACCCAGGGTAACCCAAGAAAGTCAGTGCGTCATCGAGGGACTGTCTATCTTATTTCCCTTGTGTAAGTAAGTTTATTTAGGTATACATGAATACAGTTACTTAGATCATCATACAATATTTTCACCCTTGCCGGGGATCGAACCACGGACACTCAGTGTGTGAAGCGAGAGCGCTGCCTACCAAACCAGTGGCTTTCCTGGAATAGTAAGCCTCTGCACTTAAAGACAGTAGTGACTTTCCTGGGTTAATGTTAAGCCCTTGTACTGTGTGTCGGTCAAAAGAGTATTTTAACCAGCTCAGAACGGGGCTGGAAAAAAAATCAACAATACAATGAATTAAATATAAAAGTCTGCCTATTAGGAAACATGGAGAAAGAAAACGTACAATGCACTCTGATGTACAGAAAATGAATTAATAAGGGGAAACCCCTTCAAATTACTAAAAAAAATGTTTCTTGACAATTTCAAGAAAATATATATATAACGGTAATGAGTGGGAACTTTTAATGAGTGCCTGGGAACTTTAACGATATACTACAGAGGGAGAAGTCAAATTCTGCGCTGTTATTTCAGTGCGTCAAGTTAATACATGGTGTTTTAAACTGGGTCCATCAATGTGAAACACCCTGGACTAACAAGGATACATCTTAATGTTTTATACTATGACACAGAAACTGGTCAACTGTGAATCTCTCAGTGTATATACACAGGTGTGTGTGTACCTACCTGACGTGGATTGACGTCTCAGTGTACAATTACTGGAGGTTTTAAGCCTTTTTATAGGGTTTAAAGTAGTATTCTTGACGAGTGATGAACAGGTGACATGCAGCCTTAATAATGAGTCTGGTGTAGTTGCTAGGCTTCAAACCACATCAAAGGAACTAACACAATACCGTATCTAACTCAGACTCAGGAATTAATTTGTGAACAGCGACTGATTGTGTGTTCACATCTCCAACCTTATTGTTGTTGTATGTAACGGTATTGATGTGAGTCATACGACAGACAAGGACATGCAAGAGATAACACCCCCTCTCCCACACTCCCTCCACCTCTCCCACACTCCCTTTACCTCTCCAACACTCCCTCCACCACTTCTACCATCATGGGTGTACATATACACTCAGTAACCCACTGAAAGAGCTTTTGAAACATCTGTGTTTGTCCTGAACCATTCACTCGTCCACCTTGCAATAACGAGCACTAAAGAGAGAGAGAGACAGAGAGAGCGAGAGCAGGAGAGAGACAGAGAGAGCGAGAGCAGGAGAGAGACAGGTAGAATGATGTGTGTGGTTTCCTGGGACCTGTGTTGAATTATGTGTAAGACTTGTGTTGTGAATAGTGCTTTGTTGACACTAGTCGTCCATAGAGTAGTAAGTCCAAGGCTAGTGCCTAGCTGTACTCTCCTAGTTGTACTCACCTAGTTTTAGCTAAGCCACAGTCGTTGACAACAGTTAACGTAGGTTCGAATCCTGCTGGCTGCGCTTTTTCTGTATATATATATATATATATATATATATATATATATATATATATATATATATATATATATATATATATATATATATATATATATTTATATATATATATATATATATATATATATATATATATATATATATATATATATATATAATATATATATATATATTAAAAGAGAAGGTAAAGGAGTGGAGTCGATTAGATATTACTTAACAGGTTGTTCTCGTAGTTAATATCAAGAGTGTTCTGCCTGGCGCGCTAATTAAGCTCATTATTACCCCTAATTATATCGATACATTCGCCTTAATGACAGCTATACATTACACTAATTATCTTATCCTCTCCGCCCTATACTCTTCACTTACGATAACTACTTGTGGGGAAATTATCACTTGTTAGACGTAATTATAGCACATGGTATAATAATAATAATAATAATAATAATAATAATAATAATAATAATAATAATAATAATAATAATAAAAATAATAATAATAATAATAATAATAATAATAATAATAATAATAATAATAATAATAATTGAATCATCATGCCACATTGTCAGAGAAATAATTTTCTCAGATAATAGTGATTATTGTCCCATGATGGTTATGTATAATCATCCTGTGTTATAATCGTGTATAATCTTCTGTTATAAAGATCGTGTGTTATTATTTAGCATATTAGTTATCATCGTAAATCGTGAGCAGGTTATAACTGGTAGTAGTAGTAGCAGCACTATTATTATTATTATTATTATTATACTTATAATATAAATGATGATAATAATAATAACAGCATCGGTGCCACGACACAAGCGTCAATAGCTAGTGGATCACACAAGTCCGTCAAGGCTTCCTGCTGCCGCTCCAACACCGGAAGCCATGGCTTCTCCATTCACTCTCCGGTCCACAGTGCACGGTTCACAGTGCACGGTTCACATTGCACGGTTCACAGTGCACGGTTCACATTGCACGGTTCACAGTGCACGGTTCACAGTGCACGGTTCACAGTGCACGGTTCACAGTGCACGGTTCACATTGCACGGTTCACATTGCACGGTTCACAGTGCACTGTTCACATTGCACGGTTCACAGTGCACGGTTCACATTGCACGGTTCACAGTGCACAATCAATATTACTTAACTTCATTCCATAAGCAGTAAACTCTAAGTGTATATACGCTAAAGTATATATATATATATATATATACCTTTCGAAGTATGAATTCAGGAAGGTATATATACCTTATTGTATATGTATACACACAGATATGCTCTTCTCGGTATGTATATACCCTGTGTTAGTGTGTCTGACATTGTGTGACATTGAAGTTCAGTTCTTGTCACCGGAAATCTCTCACTTGAGTGGTTCCCAGTTCGAGTCTCCACAGCATCATCAGTCTTTGAATATAACTCGTCTTGGTGTTTATGTTGGGAGAGTAGGATGGCACTGCTTCTGCCCTGTTTTCGATGGAGTGTCCACGGAGAATCCGTGTCACCTGCGTCCGTGTCACCTGCGTCCGTGTCACCTGCGTCCGTGTCACCTGCGCCCGTGTCACCTGCGTCCGTGTCACCTGCGTCCGTGTCACCTGCGTCTGTGTCACATGCGTCTTTATCTTACCCATTTAATAACTGTCATACAATAAATTCATCAAAACATTAACACTGTTACTCAAATGAGACTACGCGCTCTCAAATGATCATCAAATGTCATGGTATTTTAGCCACAGTGGCATGTCACCAGCTTATATTTAAAATTACCATGACTTTGTTTATTGTATATAACTCGTGCAGAATTTATTACCCCATGTGCCTACAATGTAATGTTTTGTGACTGAGTTTATGACTGTGTACACTCGTTACTATTATCCTGGTTTCAACAGTGCATGAACTACGAGGAGAGGTTAAGAGAAATCGACCTGACGACACTGGAGGGCAGGAGAGAGAGGGGGGACATGATAACAACATATAAAATACTGAGAGGAATTGACAAGGTGGACAGAGACAGAATGTTCCGGAAATGGGACACAGCAACAAGGGGTCACAGTTGGAAGTTGAAGACTCAGACGAGTCATAAGGATGTTAGGAAGTATTTCTTCAGTCACAGAGTTTTCAAAAAGTGGAATAGTCTGGAGAGTGATGTAGTGGAGGCAGGATCCATACATAGCTTTAAGAAGAGGTACGACAAATTTCAAGGAGCAGGAAGAGAGTGGACCTAGTACCGACCAGCGAAGAGGCGGAGCCAGGAGCTGTGAATCGACCCCACAACCACAATTAGGTGAGTACACACACACAGAGTTTCAAGGCATCCCCCTCTGAGTTCCATGATTGCAGGAACCGCCATAACAGGCAACCCCCTACAGCTGTAATGTATTGCAGGAACATTGCAACACCTGAGTACATCCGAGAAGTGCCTCTTAGTCTTAATATTATCAAGGCACTCGTTTGTGAGGGGACCCGCAACACTCTTGCCAAAATATCAACAAAATAAATTCAATATTGTGGATCTTTACTTGCATTTTGTAAGACAGAGTTGTTGATTTGTTTAGGATGGGATTCAATGATTGAAGTTATTTTGTCTCTCATCCTGTGTGAAGTGAGTGTACACACACACACACACACACACACACACACACACACACACAGACTCAGATGAATCACAGGGATGTTAGGAAGTATTTCTTCAGTCACAGAGTTGTCAGGAAATAGAATAGTCTGGGAAGTAATGTAGTGGAGGCAGGATCCATACATAGCTTTAAGAAGAGGTATGATCAAGCTCATGGAACAAGAAGAGTGACCTAGTAGCTAGTGACCTGCAACTCCAACTAGGTGAATACAACTAGGTAAGTACACGCACGCACCTATAAACCAGTGTCACTGACATGTATAGTATGCAAAGTCATGGAGAAGATTATCGGGAGAAGAGTGATGGAGCACCTAGAAAGGAATGAGCTTATCAATGACAGCCAGCACGGTTTCATGAACCGGAAATCCTGTCTCACGAACCTACTGGAGTTCTATGACAGGGCGACAAGAGATTAGTGCAAAAGTTGGAGGACCAGGCAGGAATAACAGGGAAGGCACTACAATGGATCAGGAAATACCTGTCAGGAAGACAGCAGCGAGTCATGGTACGTGGCGAGGTGTCAGAGTGGGCGCCTGTAACGAGCGGGGTTCCACAGGGGTCAGTCCTAGGACCGGTGCTGTTTCTGGTATTTGTGAACGACATGACGGAAGCAATAGACTCAGAAGTGTTCCTGTTTGCAGATGATGTGAAGTTGATAAGAAGAATTCAATCGGTCGAGGACCAGGCAGAACTACAAAGGGATCTGGACTGGCTGCAGCCTGGTCCAGAAACTGGCTCCTGTAGCTCAACCCCACCAAGTGCAAAGTCATGAAGATTGGGGAAGGGCAAAGAAGACCGCAGACGGAGTACAGTCTAGGGGGCCAGAGACTACAAACCTCACTCAAGGAAAAAGATCTTGGGGTGAGTAAAACACCAGGCACATCTCCTGAGGCGCACATCAACAAAATAACTGCTGCAGCATATGGGCGCCTAGCAAACCTAAGAACAGCATTCCGGCATCCCAATAAGGAATCGTTCAGGATCCTGTACACTGTGTACGTTAGGCCCAAATTGGAGTATGCAGCACCAGTTTGGAACCCACACCTAGCCAAGCACGTAAGGAAATCAGAGAAAGTGCAAAGGTTTGCAACAAGACTTGTCCCGGAGCTAAGGGGTATGTCCTACGAGGAAAGGTTAAGGGAAATCGACCTGACGACACTGGAGGACAGGAGAGATAGGGAGGATATGATAACGACATAAAATACTGAGAGGAATTGACAAGGTGGACAGAGACAGGATGTTCCAGAGATGGGACACAGCAACAAGGGGTCACAATTGGAAGATGAATCACAGGGATGTTATGAAGTATTTCTTCAGTCACAGAGTTGTCAGGAAGTGGAATAGTCTGGGAGGTGACGTAGTGGAGGCAGGATCCATACATAGCTTTAAGAAGAGGTATGATAAAGCTCATGGAGCAGGAAGAGTGACTTAGTAGTGACCAGTAAAGAGGCGGGGGCCAGGAGCTGTGAATCGACCCCTGCAACCACATATAGGTGAGCACACACACACGCATTAAAATGCGGGCAGGTGCGGACCCAGATGGACTTGTCCAAGAGACATCGTGGCACTCTCGCTGAGGCTCCTCAAAGCTATTATCCTCACAAAGTTGTCTCTCCCTGTGACCACTGCTCGCTGTGTGAGAGACAGAGAGAGACAGATAGAGACAGAATGAGAACAACGCAATATTTATAAATATTGCCTTTATTTGTTCTCACTGGCTGCTGTGTGACTGTCAGTATGATTTAAAGTGTTGTCTGTCTACAATTGATCTCCTGAACCTCTTCACTGAGTGTCACCAGTCACTGGATGAACCTGTCGACAGTGGTGCCGGTGTCGACAGGTGTGTTGCACACAGCAAGCAATTATTTTAGACAAAGAATCGGTAATTGGGTTTAAAGACTATCAACCACTCTCAGTGTATGTACATTGCAAGGTTCTTTCTTACACTTCTATTGCATCATCTTGCAAGGTTCCTACCTCTCAGTGTGTGTACATCTTTGCAAGGATTCCTTCTGTACACCTCTCAGTGTGTGTACATCTTTGCAAGGAGTTCCTTCTGTACACCTCTCAGTGTGTGTACATTCTTGCAAGGGTTCTTCATTTCACATTTTTATGCACAAATACAGACCATTACAGATGTGACCCGAGGGGTTCAATAGGCGTTTCATTCTCGATACAGTGATTCAAAGATGATTCGGCGATTCATTCTCTATACACACAGTGATTCAGAGATAATAACACAAAGCAGAGATTATCACTTTTAAAGACCCAGCAAGTTCAGAAAGGTGGTAAAAGACAGACACACACACATCAAAAGGAGACTTATCACGACGTTTCGCCTGAGGATATATCAAGTAATGAGGAAACACTATATATGATCCAAGATGTGGCGCTAGTAGTTTGATGAGGTACTGATCAAGGATCTTGTATCGCCCCGCTTGTAATCTCACAGACTGAGATCACAAGCGAGGTTCAACATCTTTATATTTATATATATATATATATATATATATATATATATATATATATATATATATATATATATATATATATATATATATATATATATATATATATATATATATATATATATATATATATATATATAGTTAAGAGTGTTTGTACATCAGTTTTAGAGCCAAGGGGAACAGATTACTCTTTACGCTTCTCGGTCTTTGATTAAGATTTTTCTTCCTTGCGGACCGTTAGTTCACTCAGTTAAATGAAGGATCTTCATGTCTTTTTTGGTGCGGCGCAGTTGTTGATGAGAAGGTAGTGTTTAGACGTATGGTGCTTGTGTTCGTAGTGTTTAGAAGTACGGTGCTTGTGTTCGTGGTGTTTAGAAGTATGGTGCTTGTGTTCGTGGTGTTTAGAAGTATGGTGCTTGTGTTCGTAGTGTTTAGAAGTATGGTGCTTGTGTTCGTAGTGTTTAGAAGTATGGTGCTTGTGTTCGTTGTGTTTAGAAGTATGGTGCTTGTGTTCGTGGTGTTTAGAAGTATGGTGCTTGTGTTCGTAGTGTTTAGAAGTATGGTGCTTGTGTTCGTAGTGTTTAGAAGTATGGTGCTTGTGTTCGTGGTGTTTAGAAGTATAGTGCTTGTGTTCGTAGTGTTTAGAAGTATGGTGCTTGTGTTCGTAGTGTTTAGAAGTACGGTGCTTGTGTTCGTGGTGTTTAGAAGTATAGTGCTTGTGTTCGTGGTGTTTATACCTACTTACAGTGTTTATGATGCTCAGAGTTATTGTGTTTACATTGTAGCATCAGACTACTGCATAATAGCTCATTAGTCATTAAATTTACGGATTCTGGTACTATTGTTACTATTACTACGACTGCTATCATTACTACCTCTCTTCAGATGTCACTGCCACTACTATTAATAATAATAATAAATAAATAGCAGTAAATCATAAATGAAGCAATAACGATAAATAACAATACGATTCCTGTGACATTAATCAATGACATTTTCCACAAAGTCAACAAAAGCAGCGACTACCAGAGTGACGACCAGTAACTCACTGGCCCCGGTGGGGAGTCGTTGTGTCTCCTGGAGGACACCACCACGACCGCCACACCATTACGACCACCACACCACCACCACCACCACACTACCACGACCGCCACACCACCACCACCACCACCACCACACCACCACTAACACATCCCTGGCGTGGCTGTACGGAGGCTTGAGACTTACAGTGTTGCCAACAATGTCAACAAGCATTCATAATAAAAAAGGCTCAATTAGAAAGAAAGTTCCACTGCACAATGCTTTCTTTTTTTTTATTTCTTTTCCTTTTGTTTCCTTTTTCTTCGGCCAAGCAATGCATCGATTCTGGTAGCTCCTTTGCCAAGCATTGTAAGTGACCCTAGAGGAAGATTAAATACATCTCTCTCTCTCTCTCTCTCTCTCTCTCTCTCTCTCTCTCTCTCTCTCTCTCTCTCTCTCTCTCTCTCTCTCTCTCTCCTCTCTCTCTCTCTCTCTCTCTCTCTCTCTCTCTCTCTCTCTCTCTCTCTCTCAATAATTACATTATAATTTTAAAATATAAATATAATTTGGGTACCACAATGTACCTCTCACAATTCCTTAAAATAATGGCGCATAAATAGCCTTATTAAACTCGTAAAAAAGTAATATCCATCTGCTTAAAGTTCCACTAAATTATACACAAATTATACACAAACTATCCGCATTTTTATCTCATATCCATACATGAAGTTATCCCTGGATAATACCCATCCCACATGAGGGAATATCTACTTAACGGGTGAGAATATATGCCACTTCAGATGGGGATACATAAAACCTTATAAGAAATATATATATATATATATATATATATATATATATATATATATATATAAGATCACAGTAAACCAGTGATATCACAATATACAGAACAACTACTGTGAAAAAATAGAGAAATTCCAAGCGCATTCGTAATTTCTAACATTATCAGTTCCTCGATAATGTGAGAAATCATGAACGCGCTTGGAATTTCACTATTTTTTTTTTCATATATATATATATATAATGTGTGAATGTGTGTGTTTTACATTCTCCTCTCTCTCCTCTCTCCCCCCCTCTTCTCTCTCTCTCTCTCTCTCTCCTCTCTCTCTCTCTCTCTCTCTCTCTCTCTCTCTCTCTCTCTCTACTAACATAAATTTTCAAGGGGCTTAAGAAAGAACACTCTCGCCGCTTATTTTTCAAACTATGAGGTCTTATCTTCACCATTACAAAGCCTGGATTTATTGTGGGTATTAAGATTTGATTTTATTGTGTTAAAATTAAAATATTGAAAAAAAAACTTTCAATTAGAATTTTGTGAATTAGAACGTGAGTCAAGAAAAGTAAGAACCTAGGGAGTTAAACTTTGTGTGAAAAAGAAAGAAAGAAGAATATTCTAAGTTTCTAAGTAAATAAGGCACTAGCACTAAGTTTATAATACACATAAAACCTTTATAAAATAAAAGGTATATATATTTAGAGAGACTTTGATTGTATTTCTTGAAGCGCTAACCTCATACAATCAACTGAGCGAGTAGTAGATGTGGTTCATACAATCAGCTGCTACATTATAAATATACCTCTCAAAATTCCTTAAAATAATAGAACATAAATAAACTCATAAAAAAAAGTAACATCAGTCCGCTTTAAGTTCCACTAAATTATATACAAATTATACATATTTTTTTAATCTCATATCCATACATGTAGTTATCCTTGGTTAATACAATATATACATGGCCTCAAGAAGAAATCCAAATATTCTTTCTTGAAGTCTTTTTTATCATATATACTTTTTTTTTTTTTTTTTTTCAGGGGGTGGGGGGGTCAGACACTCAACTGGTGCACTAGAAAATAAGGTTAAGAGACTCACATGGTGGAATACAGCATACGGGTCAGTAACTCAGAAACAACGTATAAATCAAGGCGCCTTGTAGGCTCTGTTGACACGGCCTCTCGAATCCACATTCTGATGGTTGCGTTAAGATCGCAGATGTTGGCATCTATTACCTGTAGGAGGCGTCCAACGCTGAAGAAGTCGGCTGCGGGGGTGACAGGTTCGTTGAGAAATACTTCGGGGGCCACATGCCAGCACTCGTTGTGGGATTCGAAGTTGAATTTGTGGCCCACTGCGACGGCTAACCCGAAGTCAATAAGCTTAGCCTGGACACCCCGTCGAGTCCTCTGTACGCAGATATTGTTGGTCTTGATGTCCACGTGAACCCATCCCCGGGCGTGAATCTTGTTCAGGGTGTCGCACACCTGGGTTACAATCCGAAGGTTTTCCCTGGGGGAGAGTTCTTCACGCTTCATGAGTGATTCCCAGGACTGCCCAGCAAACTCTGTTACGATGGCTAGCCTCTCAGGACATACAGCGATCATTTTCTGTATGCCGGGAATGTCCTTTAGTACTTCCATGGCCTCAGCCTCCTGCAGAAGGCTCTCCACGCCGGTCTAGGTATTATCAAAGAGTTTTGTTACCCACGTATTGGATGCCACTCCGGCCGAGTAGCATTCACCGTATGTGCCGGAGCCCAGCCTCCTGCAAGTGTTGTTATTGAACACGAAATCATGAACAGCAGCATCCCAAATGCAGGTGCCGAAGCAGTGACAGAAATACCGAACGGCTTCAACATTTTCTGGATTATTCATCTTGACGTTTGTTAGCACCAGAAATAATATAGCCTATAGATAACCTTGGAAGAAGTTGCGCAAATAGATTCTTAAGTTAGAGGCTAGTCTTAGTTCTACGATGACTCACTAACTGAAAGTCTTACACTATCTTTTATTTTCACCTTATAGTATTATATGCCGAAATATAGTTAGGTTCGAACTCTCTTGGTAGCAGCACCTTTATAATTAGACAATATAAAATGATGAAATATACTTAGGTTCAAACTCTCTTGGTAGTAGCATCTTTATAATTAGATAGTATTATATGACAGAAATATAGTTAGGTTCGAACTCTCTTGGTAACAACGGTAAATGGCGTCCAATAACCTTAGTGGGTTTAGTGGTGATAGTTTTGTCTAGTGTGTAGTGGTAATAGTTTTGTCTGGTGTGTAGTGGTAATAGTTTTGTCTAGTGTGTAGTGGTAATAGTTTTGTCTAGTGTGTAGTGGTAATAGTTTTGTCTGTTGTGTAGTGGTAATAGGTTTGTCGAGTGTGTAGTGGTGATAGTTTTGTCTAGTGTGTAGTGGTGATAGTTTTGTCTAGTGTGTAGTGGTAATAGTTTTGTCTTGTGTGTAGTGGTGATAGTTTTGTCTAGTGTGTAGTGGTAATAGTTTTGTCTAGTGTGTAGTGATGATAGTTTTGTCTAGTGTGTAGTGGTAATAGTTTTGTCTAGTGAGTAGTGGTGATAGTTTTGTCTAGTGTGTAGGGGTAATAGTTTTGTCTAGTGTGCAGTGGTAATAGTTTTGTCTAGTGTGTAGTGGTGATAGTTTTGTCTAGTGTGTAGGGGTAATAGTTTTGTCTAGTGTGTAGTGGTGATAGTTTTGTCTAGTGTAGTGGTAATAGTTTGTCTAGTGTAGTGATGATAGTTTTGTCTAGTGTGTAGTGGTGATAGTTTTGTCTAGTGTGTAGTGGTAATAGTTTTGTCTAGTGTGTAGTGGTGATAGTTTTGTCTAGTGTGTAGTGGTGATAGTTTTGTCTAGTGTGTAGTGGTAATAGTTTTGTCTAGTGTGTAGTGGTGATAGTTATATATAATGTGAAGTGGTGATTGAGTTTATTTATATCACCAACAACAACAAGGGGACCATACAGTGGATTCTCCACAAGGGGACAACAGCACTCTGTGAGCCATTAGCTACTATCTTCAAGTCAATGTATATGAGGCAGTATCTAGAGATCTACAAGATAGTGAAAGTGTTCCCAGTTTTTCAGAGACAAAGAGGGAAGGTTAAACTCTGTCCTGGTACCATTGACATGCATACTATGTAAAGTCATGGAGAATGTAATCAAAGAGTGATGGAACACTTGTAGTCAAGTGGTTTGATTCACAGTAACCAGCACAAGTTCAGAGGTGGCAAATCTTGTCTGACAAACCTGTTGGAGGTCTATAACAAATATAGAGAAATGAGGCAGGAGAAAGAGGAATGGATGGACCGCATATTCTTGGACTGAAAGAAGGCATTTGATCTTGTAAACCACAAAGGATTGGGACAAAATCTCGAGGAACACGCAAGTACAACATGGAATGCGCTGTGGTTTATCAAAGAACACATTGTGGGAAGTAAACAAAGAGTGATTGTACAAGAAGAGGTGTCAGGTTGGGGAAAGTGTAACAAATGGGGTTCCACAAGGATCAGTATTAATACTGGTACTGTTTCTGGTATGTGTAAATGACACACTTGAAGATATAGAATCAACTGAATCCTTTTTTTCTAAATGATGTAAAATTAATGAGAAGAATAAAAACTGGTGACGAGATGGAAACACTAGAAATGGATCTGAACAAACTACAAGGTTGGTCAGAGAAGTGGCTACTTGAATTCAACCCCAGCACATGCAGCAGTACGAAGGCTGGGGAAGGGATAAAAACACCAGAAACTGAATATACCCTCGGGGAACAGAGGTTACAAAGTTCACTCAAGGAGAAAGACCTAGGGGTGAGCATAGTACCTAGGATATTGCCAGTGAATTGCATCAATCGAATAACCTCTTCAACAAATGTTCCTTTTGTCAAATCTAAGATTAGCTTTCAGGACTCTCAACGACCATTCACTGCCCCATTTACAAAATATGTACGGTCTATGTTAAAGTACGCAGCACCACCATGGAACCTTCATCTGAAAAATCGTGTTGGGAAACCGGAGATAGTGCGAAGGTTTGCAACGAAACTATTCCCAGAGCTAGGAAGAGTAAGTTATGAGAAGATGGTAAAGAAAAAGACACAGGACTACTGTAGAAGATGGAAGAACCAGAGAAGACATGATAATGACATTCAAAATACTCAGAGAACATAATAGGGTGGAGAGGGATTGACTGATTGAGAGGCGAGGAAAGGGTACTCGAGGACACAGATGGAAGGTAGGGATGACAGGAAGTATTCATTGACCCTCAGGATGGTCAGGAAGTGGAATGACCTGGATCAAGTAGTGGAGGCAGGCTCCGCACAGCTTGAACACCAGGTATGACAGGCTCAACGTGGCTACGAAGGGGCGGAGACTCGAACCCGGCAACCACAAATAGATGACGGCATCCCATAATATATATACACCCCGAGATATACGCATTTCTCAGTGTATATCCATAAACCTTTCTCAAAAACAGATATACCCAGAGCATTATACATAAATATAAAAGAAAGAGAAATCCTTATGGAAAAAACAACTCAATAATTAGTTTTGAAAAAAGTACATATTCTTCGGTGTTAATGTTATTAATAATTTGTTATTGTAAATGTTAATTACAAACGTTGTTATTGATAACAATTTGAAGAGTTATTATGCATAACAGTCTGAAGAGTTATTATTGATAATAATTTTAAAAACATCGCATCAAAAACCGTGAAGTTTCATTGAAGGTAAAAGTGTCAACAAGTGGAAACACATCTCACCCTTGAGCGAAACATCTCACCTGCGAGCGAAACCTATAAACCGTGAGCGAGACATCTCACCCGTGAGCGAAACATCTCACCTGTGAGCGAAACATCTCACCTGCGAGCGAAACCTATCACCCGTGAGCGAAACATCTCACCCGTGAGCGAAACATCTCACCTTGAGCGAAACATCTCACCCGTGAGCGAAACATCTCACCCATGAGTGAAACATCTCACCCGTGAGCGAAACATCTCACCCGTGAGCGAAACATCTCACCCGTGAGCAAAACATCTCACCCGTGAGCGAAACATTTCACCCATGAGTGAAACATCTCACCCGTGAGCGAAACATCTCACCCATTAGTGAAACATCTCATCCGTGAGCGAAACATCTCACCTTTAGCGAAACATCTCACCCGTGAGCGAAACATCTCACCCGTGAGCGAAACATCTCACCCGTGAGCGAAACATCTCACCCGTGAGCGAAACATCTCACCTGTGAGCGAAACATCTCACCCGTGAGCGAAACATCTCACCCATGAGTGAAACATCTCATCCGTAAGCGAGACATCTCACCCGTGAGCGAAACATCTCACCCGTGAGCGAAACATCTCACCCGTGAGCAAAACATCTCACCCGTGAGCGAAACATCTCACCTGCGAGCGAAACATCTCACCAGCGAGCGAAACATCTCACCCGTGAGCGAAACATCTCACCGTGAGCGAAACGCCTCACTGTTTGCTACGCAGCGCAAGTACCAAGCGTTGAATCCAAATTGTATTAGCATATCAGATTCAGAACGTTTCGACTAATTAAAAGAAATAATTGAACTTTGACTTTCAAAATTTCGTCGTTCGTGGGGGACCTAAATCATAAAATAATAAGGGGGTTCATTTTGAGGCTTCAGCAAAACCGAAATGCATATTATGAGGGGTTTTGAAAACCTGTGTGAGAATTCAATTCTGGCAAGCGGAAGTCGGTGGAATTCAATTGCACAATAATGAGTCAGATGGCAGACATTTTTTTTTTTAAATGTTGTGGAAGTCACAGGTTAGAGAGAGAAGAAAAAGACTGGGGGGAAAGACTGACTCAAGGAAGACTTGATTCGGGGAAGACTGACTCAAGGAAGACTTGACTCAAATAAGACTTGACTCGGGGAAGACTGGTCTCAAAATCCAGGCAAGTCTTCTTATATCTATCTATCTATCTATCTATCTTTATGTATATATATATATATATATATATATATATATATATATATATATATATATATCACTAGGTAAACACGAGAGAGAACAATCAGAGGATTAGCAGCAGAGCAAAGGGAGGGAAGGAAAGAAGAGGATAGAAGGGGTTGATGGGAGGATAGACGAGGATAGAAGGGGTTGATGGGAGGATAGACGAGGATAGAAGGGGTTGATGTGAGGATAGACGAGGATAGAAGGGGTTGATGGGAGGATAGACGAGGATAGAAGGGGTTGATGTGAGGATAGACGAGGATAGAAGGGGTTGATGGGAGGATAGACGAGGATAGAAGGGGTTGATGGGAGGATAGACGAGGATAGAAGGGGTTGATGGGAGGATAGACGAGGAAAGAAGGGGTTGATGGGAGGATAGACGAGGATAGAAGGGGTTGATGGGAGGATAGAAGGGGTGGAGCGGACGATGGAAAAGGACAGAAGGAACGGTAGGCAGCAATTAGAATTAAGGACTAAGGTCTTAAGTTAATAAACAAGTGGAAAGAAACTTTGGAGATATTAGGGAGAATAAGATAATGTGGAGATGAGAAGATGGAGGATGTGGAGGAGAAGAGAAGATGGAGGATGTGGAGGAGAAGAGAAGATGGAGGATGTGGAGGAGAAGAGAAGATGGAGGATGTGGAGGAGAAGAGAAGATGGAGGATGTGGAGGAGAAGAGAAGATGGAGGATGTGGAGGAGAAGAGAAGATGGAGGATGTGGAGGAGAAGAGAAGATGGAGGATGTGGAGGAGAAGAGAAGATGGAGGATGTGGAGGAGAAGAGAAGGTAGAGAATTGAGATTGAAAAGGTGTATGACACATAGGTCGTGTTGCCGGGTCGTCAGGTGCATGACATAGGTCGTGTTGCCGGGTCGTCAGGTGTATGACACATAGGTCGTGTTGCCGGGTCGTCAGGTGCATGACATAGGTCGTGTTGCCGGGTCGTCAGGTGTATGACACATAGGTCGTGTTGCCGGGTCGTCAGGTGCATGACATAGGTCGTGTTGCCGGGTCGTCAGGTGTATGACACATAGGTCGTGTTGCCGGGTCGTCAGGTGCATGACATAGGTCGTGTTGCCGGGTCGTCAGGTGCATGACATAGGTCGTGTTGCCGGGTCGTCAGGTGCATGACATACAGGTCGTGTTGCCGGGTCGTCAGGTGCATGACACACAGGTCGTGTTGCCGGGTCGTCAGGTGCATGACACACAGGTCGTGTTGCCGGGTCGTCAGGTGCATGACATAGGTCGTGTTGCCGGGTCTTCAGAAAGCGATGGAGAGAGCGGGCGAGGGATAAGGGGGATACTAAGGAGGGATACTCACGCTACTAGAGCATCCTCAGCCACTACTCCACTGACTGCAGGAGTGGCGCATCACCAGCACGGGGAGGCTGAGAGAGAGAGAGAGAGAGAGAGAGAGAGAGAGAGAGAGAGAGAGAGAGAGATTCATCCTTTAACCAACGGCATCATATCCATCAGGTCTCAGAGGCTTATTGTTTGCCTCTGTCATCTACTCTTTCCATGTCACAACAGTGCTGTTGTCTGTGTTGCGGTATGAGTGCTGACTCTATTCATTTACTATACTATCCATTTCAGGTATTTCTTTCTCTCTCTCTCTCTCTCTCTCTCTCTCTCTCTCTCTCTCTCTCTCTCTCTCTCTCTCTCTCTCTCTCTCTCTCTCTAGGATACCCATGCTGGTCATGTGGTGTGACGCAGCGTTACCAAATACAACACGGCCATTATTGGGGCCTCAAGAATACCTGTGCTGGTATGAGAGTGTGGACCAATGCCTAGCTTTCTACAACTACAAGGATGGTGTAGATGGTGTAGATCACTTCAGGACTGGTGCTAACCCTCTTACAAGGTTCTTTGTAGTTGTAGAAAGATTTAGTGGTAGACGAGAAGTGGCAGGATATCATTATTATTATTATTTTATTATTATTATTGTTATTATTATTATTGTTATTATTATTATTGCTATTATTATTATTGTTATTATTATTATTATTATTATTATTATTATTATTATTTAAAACGTAAATCCTGTGTGGGTCAATCAACAGTACACACACACACACACACACACACACACACACACACACACACACACACACACACACACACACATACATACAACAGGCCTAGTGTCTAAGTGACATGTGCCTAGGACAAAATGGTAACTAACACACACACACAGGGAGCAGGGCGAGAAGAGACCCAGTAGCGGACAGCGAAGAGGCAGGGCCAGGAGCTGAGTCTCGACCCCTGCAACCACAATTAGGTGAGTACAATTAGGGGAGTACACACACAGAATGCGTAAACCTCATCATGGGGGGTGGGAGACAAAACAACAATAAAAGTGATCTAGTACCTTTTATTCTAGAGACTGCACACAGTACATTGCGCTAACACCAACAGTTTCCTTTGACAGCACTCTCTGTCCAGACTGGCCTCGCTATCAGGGCTCTATTTCACCTTATTCCATAAGGTTTGAAGCCTGTCGACTACACGAGGGTCATTAAGGCTTCATACCACCTGTACAATAACAGTCAAGAATTCTTTAATACCTAGTAGATATTAATTTCTGTGTGTGTATACAATGAGAGACAGTATTGTATTAATCTCTGTGTGTATGCAGTGAGATACAGAGTATTGTATTAATCTCCGTGTGTATGCAGTGAGATACAGAGTATTGTATTAATCTCCGTGTGTATGCAGTGAGATACAGAGTACTGTATTAATCGTATGAAAGTGCCATTCCAAGGGCAGAATTAGTTCAGTCCTCCTTATTCACATAGGTTGTGACGACCTTTGGCCAACTACAAGAATAAGACGTTTCAGAACACAAGCTTTCAGGGGGGGGGGATAACGTTTCTCACTGTGTAGAGCTCTACGAAGATTTTAATAGAGGTCTACACAGAGCGAAACGTTGTCCCAGTACACTCTGAGTTTCTACACACATGTTCAAGGTGTGGGGAACGAATCTGAAAAAAATAGGCGATTTATTAAAAAAAAAAAAACACGTTTCTGAGTAAACATTGATGTATGGAGATGTAAATGTATACACATTGTATATATGTCAACAATGTGTATATTTAAGGTCAACGTGAAATAGTGTGTATACCATTACTCTGTTAGTGTCACTATGACACCGTCATGATGTCATTACGATGTCACTATATCACCATTATAATGTCATTATAATGTCACTATGACACCACTATAATGTCATTATGATGTCGTAAGACTGAAGGATAGGTGAAGTACCACCATCCTCTGGGGGACGATTGGCAGGGGTATCCCTCAGGGTATACAATACCCAGAATAGGTATACAAGAGACGCATGTGTGCGACGTTTCGACACTTAACATACATTTCACTCCTAGTGAGCGAAAAGTGCTGTAACGGATGCGTTCTAAATCATCCAATAAGAGGAATCCCTTCAGCCTTCTTTCCTTCTATTGACCAATCAGCGGCGTGTATCTGATATATATCAGTCTGACCAATAAGAAGGTTTCAGTTATTAACTCTGGCTCTTCATTGGCTAAGGAGGAGTGTTGGCTAGCCAATGAAGAGCATTTTTTTTTTCTCAGCCTTCTCTGAACCTCCTGACCAGTCGTCGTAAGTGTGGTCCATCACTGTGGTCCAGTATTGTGGTCCAGTACTGTGGTCCAGTATTGTGGTACAAGTACTGTGGTCCAGTATTGTGGTACAAGTACTGTGGTCCAGTATTGTGGTACAAGTACTGTGGTTCAGTATTGTGGCTTGCAGATGTGGTCCATCACTGGGGTCCAGTACTGTGGCTTGTGGGAATGGTCCCTTAGTGGGGACCTGCGGGTGTGGTCAATTGTGGCGACTAGGTGCGGTCCATCACTGTGGTCCAGAGTGTGGTCCATCAGTCTGCCACCCATAAACACGGCCTGCATGGGTGGCCGAGGTTAGGAGAGAGAGAGTGCCGCCCACACGACTGCTAGAAGAACCATGGGCGGCCTGGGTAGTCGTGGGTGGTGGGTGTGGGCGGCACTGTACCCGCCCAGCTGTACCGCTGCCTGACGCTCATCTGTAAACAATAATAATTGATTTAGTTCACCTGAGACACACCTGTGGATATATATATATATATATATATATATATATATATATATATATATATATATATATATATATATATATAAGAGGGAAAGGATGAGATCAGAGAGGGATGAGGAAGGGGAGAGAGGAAAGAGAATAAATGGGGAAGAGGAAAACTTGAAATGTGAGGGGCTTGAAGTCAGATAGAGGTTAAAGAGGAAGAGGAGAAGAGAAAGAGAAGGAGAAGAGAGGGGAGGAGAGAGAAAGAGGGGAACAACAAACTTCCCCTCTGCCTGTAATATTGACCCAGTGCTAACATAAGTGTCATCACATACTAATTTTTCTTCAAATAGGTAAATAAAATACAGACAGACAGACAGACAGACAGACAGACAGACACACACACACACACACACAGACACACAGACACACACACACACACACACACACACACACACACACACACACACACACACACACACACACACACACACACACACTCACACACACACAATAAGGAATTTTTTATAGTACTTTTCACTACCATACATTAAATCAACCCTCGAGTACGCAGCACCACCTAGCAGCTCACATATCGAGAAAGAAAAAGGCCAGAAACGGAGGATGGTATAAAGGTTCGCAATCCAATGTGTCACCGGAGCTATACTGAAAAAGCAGGGGAGCAGGAGGAGACGCAACCACGACATACAAAATAATTCTAGGGCATGGGAAGGCTGGGCTATGAAGGATAATTTACAAAGGTACCCCGGAAGGTGAATTTTGCAAAGGTACCTTGAAGGGGGAGGAGGTGCGGCGGAACACCTGAGTCATATAGACATGTCAGAAACATGTTTTGAATTGAAGGAAAGGCAGAGATGTGTAGAGCTTTATTAAGTAATGACTTGGTAAAGCTCTACACAGAGTAAAAGAGGACTTGACAAAGCTCTACATACAGTAAAGCGAAACAACACGATACATCTATACGCAGAGCGAAACGTTCTGACAATACAAGCTATCTCTACAGCGGAGATACGAGGTCAGGTGACCTTGCATATGTTAGCCCGGTTCGCCTAGCAGGAAATAGGCACCTGGGTGTTTGTTGACAGTTGTGGTCTACTGTCAGGTAGTTGTCAGGTAGCTGACAGTAGGCCTGGGGAGTGACATGCAGGTGTCAGCTGAGAGTAGGCCTGGGGGAATGACCTGTTGGTGTCAGCTGACAGTAGGCCTGGGGGAATGACCTGTTGGTGTCAGCTGACAGTAGACCTGGGGAAGTGACATGCAAGTGTCAGCTGACAGGAGACTTGGGGAAGTTTCAGTTTTATAAAGAAACCACAACAGCCCGTAGAAGAGGCAGTGCCAAAGAGGGCCAGATCATAGCCTCTATAGACCCATGGCACTCTAATAACGGCACCCAGAAAATCCATAAGTGAAATAATATAAAATATAATAATAATATATATAAATGAAATAATTCTATTAAATCAAATTGCTTAATTTTGATTTATCGGGATTTTTCTCAAAATTTTGACCAGAGATTTTGTAGGGGGGGGACCTAATTTTTTTCATAGACCCCTGGATGCTATCGCTATTGTGACCAGTGGATAATGGAGGCCCTGGGCCGGGAGCTGGAGCTGAGCACCCACCTGTGGTGACGTGAACGGAGACGGAGGCAGGAGGAGCCTTGAGAGGGACACAAGTGTAGTTACCAGAGTCCTGCAAACTGACAGCAGACAACAGCAGACGAGACGTTGTCTGCTCCGTTGTCTTCTCCACCTGTTAACAGAGAGAGAGAGAGAGAGAAGAGGAGGGATAACGAATGATTTGTAAAATACTGTTGTATCTCAAACATCACAATATGCAACCCTCCACAGCCTCCCCATTACTCTCGCTTTCATCCCACACACAGATAATCTACAGTACAATCCCTGGCTTCAATAAACAGTGAATAATAAAATATATAGAACGAGCATACTGCAAATATAAATATAAATATAAATATATATATATATATATATATATATATATATATATATATATATATATATATATATATATATATCTATATATATATATATATTACTCTTTACACGAACGCTGCCTGTGAAGGATCCGGGATTTGCAAACAATGGGCGACTCTTCAAAACAAACACAAATCCGTCTTAAGCGAGAAGAAGAAAAAGTCAGATATGTTTTTTGTCGACGACTTGAGGAAGACGAGAGAGTGAAGCTTTTACTAATTATACAAAAGTTGTCTTAAGCTTTGTCTGTCAGATCTAGTTCTGATGACAGTGTTGCTTATATAGCCATGATAGTGTTGCTGATACAGTTCTGATAGTGTTGCTTATATAGCTTTTTATAGTGTTTCTTTAGTATTTAGAAAGCTTCTACTGGTTTTTTTCCCCCATTGTCATTCCGTGTATACACTAAGAGTTGTGTATCCCTTACTGTATATACACTGAGAGGTATACACGTGTATGTATATCTCATGATATGACAGGTATCCATCTTCCAGTGTACTTGTAATCCCAAAGATGGGTACCCAGATACCCCCGTTTACTCACCATAATGGCAATACCTCCTCTGGGTGAGTCGTAGTCTAGTCTGGTGTTGTAGTGATACCATAGCAGTGCTGGAGGTGGGTGGGAGGTGTGGGTGACCACGCACTCTAGCACCAGCGACGACCCCACCTGCAGGTACCTGGACCCACTACCCAGGATTCTCGTACCGTACTCCCCTGCACCGCCAGTAGCAGCAGTAACCAGTGTACCAAGGGTAGCAGTAGCGCCAGTAGCAGCACCACCAGTGCACCAACAATAGCAGCAGCACCACCAGTAGCACCATCCCCAACAACAGCAGAATGCAAGAAAGCAGAGACGTCAACATATACATAACAACAACATGAAATACACATATACAATAATACACTCACTAGCGACACAAGAAGCATCTTAATACAACAGAATACCCTCCAAATACAATAATACAATACGAGTCTTATAGAAATACAATAAAAAAAAAACCTACATACAATAGCAAATTTAATATACAACATGACATAACTCAATATTGACAAGAAAATAACTATACTGCATAATATATCAGGGGAAAAATAATATGGCTGGGGGATATAGTAACTCCCTGGGAGATATACATATATATATCCCAAATAAAATATGCTGATCTTGTAAAATCGAGGAGGAATATATAAATTTTGGGGGTTCATGGAAGATGACAGTGGGGTATATATCATGGTGTCTTGCGTGGGGACAGCTGGGTGAAGGAGGGTGACTGAGACAGCTGGGTGAAGGAGGGTGACTGAGACAGCTGGGTGAAGGAGGGTGACTGAAACAACACGCTTACAAAAGTGTGTAAGTGGACGTTCAGCAACGTAGGAAAGGTTCTGAAGGAGGAGTGAGTATGTGTGTGTCAGTCCTGAAGGTGGGATGTACAGTGCCTGTACTCTGAAGGTGGGATGTACAGTGCCTGTACTCTGAAGGAGGGATGTACAGGGCCTGTACTCTGAAGGAGGGATGTACAGGGCCTGTACTCTGAAGGACGGATGTACAGTGACTGTACTCTGAAGGAGGGATGTACAGTGCCTGTACTCTGAAGGAGGGATGTACAGGGCCTGTACTTTGAAGGAGGGATGTACAGTGCCTGTACTCTGAAGGAGGGATGTACAGGGTCTGTACTCTGAAGGAGGGATGTACAGTGCCTGTACTCTGAAGGAGGGATGTACAGTGCCTGTACTCTGAAGGAGGGATGTACAGGGCCTGTACTCTGAAGGAGGGATGTACAGTGCCTGTACTCTGAAGGAGGGATGTACAGTGCCTGTACTCTGAAGGAGGGATGTACAGGGCCTGTACTCTGAAGGAGGGATGTACAGGGCCTGTACTCTGAAGGAGGGATGTACAGTGCCTGTACTCTGAAGGAGGGATGTACAGGGCCTGTACTCGGAAGGAGGGATGTACAGTGCCTGTACTCTGAAGGAGGGATGTACAGTGCCTGTACTCTGAAGGAGGGATGTACAGTGCCTGTACTCTGAAGGAGGGATGTACAGTGCATGTACTCTGAAGGAGGGATGTACAGGGCAGAAGAAGAAGAAGAAGAAGAAGAAGAAGAAGAAGAAGAAGAAGAAGAAGAAGAAGAAGAAGAAGAAGAAGAAGAAGAAGAAGAAGAAGAGGAGGAGGAGGAGGAGGAGGAAGAGGTAGAAGAATAATAAGTAAGAGAATTAAAGACACATGTAGAAGCCAGGTGTCTCCCTCGCCTAGAATAATATTAGGAGAGCAAAGAGACCAAGACGAAAGAGAATAAGAACACAGACGGAGAATATAATCAATAAGTACAGAGGAAGAGAATATGAAGACTAAACACAGAGGCAGATAACATGAAGAATACGTACAGAGGCAGAAAATAGGGAGAATATGAATATAGGTATAGAAGAGAGAGAATAAATGCAGAGAATATGGAGACGAGAAGAAGAATGAGAAAATAAAGAATAATAAAAGAGAGAAAGAGAGAGAGAGAGAGAGAGAGAGAGAGAGAGAGAGAGAGAGAGAGAGAGAGAGAGAGAGAGAGAGAGAGAGTAAAGCACGAGAAAGAGCACACACACACACAGATGAATCACAGGGATGTTAGGAAGTATTTCTTCAGTCACAGAGTTGTCAGGAAGTGGAATAGTCTGAGAAGTGATGTAGTGGAGGCAGGATCCATACATAACTTTAAGAAGAGGTATGATAAAGCTCATGGAGCGGGTAGAGTGACCGAGTAGCGGCCAGTGAAGAGGCGGGGTCAGGAGCTATGACTCGACCCCTGCAACCACAACTAGGTGAGTACACACACACACACACACACACACACACACACACACACACACACACAAACAATAACTCACAATTCAGGCAGAATTTTGGGTGTTAAAATTCAACAGTGAATCACCTAAAATTTATTAATATTGGGAATATTGTGTCATGCTAAATAAAGTAATAGCGAGAGCGAGACTTTATTATTTATTTCAATGTAATAAAGAGAGAGAGAGAGAGAGAGAGAGAGAGAGAGAGAGAGAGAGAGAGAGAGAGAGAGAGAGAGAGAGAGAGAGAGAGAGAGAGAGGACAACAACTAACTAGTCACCTTTTTCATCATATATCATATATGTGTGTGTGTTTGTGATATAGCCTGCCAACTGAATGCAACATGCTACAACAGGATGCAACAGACTTCAACAGGATGCAACACCATGCAACAGTACCCTCGGATACCATTTTCCACTTGACAAGTGATGATGCAGCTGTGGAGTTATAGTGAACACAGACCCATAATATATGTCACTGTTATTCCTGTAATGTGACTGTATACATGTGCGACTGACAGCCAGCTGTCTAGCCAGCCAGTTAGACAGTCAGAGTCCTTCAGGGTAAATAGGCCTGCAGACAGTCAGAGAGTCCTTCAGTCAGCCAGGAAGACAGAGTCCCTTCATCCAGTTAATGACCAAGGTAGACAGTCAGAGTGGGCTAGACTGTCACACAGTCAGAGAGTGGGCTAGACTGTCACACAGTCAGAGAGTGGGCTAGACTGTCACACAGTCAGAGAGTTGGCTAGACTGTCACACAGTCAGAGAGTGGGCTAGACTGTCACACAGTCAGAGTTGGCTAGACTGTCACACAGTCAGAGAGTGGGCTAGACTGTCACACAGTCAGAGTGGGCTAGACTGTCACACAGTCAGAGAGTGGGCTAGACTGTCACACAGTCAGAGTGGGCTAGACTGTCACACAGTCAGAGAGTGGGCTAGACTGTCACACAGTCAGAGTGGGCTAGACTGTCACACAGTCAGAGGGTGGGCTACACTGTCACACAGAGAAACAGTGAGAGGAACTTACCTTGGTCGGGATCAGAAGGCGGCACTCTGTACATGTGGTGATCCAGTTGATGCTTATCTGAGAGAGAGATAGAGAGATAGAGAGAGAGAAAATGAGAGAGAGAGAGAATGAGAGAGAGAGAGGGAGAGAGAGAGAGAGAGAGGTCTGTTCAATACTACACAAGCGTTCATATCTGGATATAAATCTTTAACACCCTCCCACCTTCCCTCCCACCCTCCCTACTCTCCCCTCTTTCTATTTTTTTACATTCTTCTTTCTTTTTGTTCCTCCCGCTTCCCTCCTTTCCACTATTCTCTATTTTCTTCCGCCGTTGTGGCAACGATTTTTTTTTATTTGAGCTCCATGAATAATAATGTTACCCAAGAATGGTGTCCCCAGAGATAATGTTACCCAAGAATGTTGTCCCCAGAGATAATGTTACCCAAGAATGGTGTCCCCAGAGATAATGTTACCCAAGAATGGTGTCCCCAGAGATAATGTTACCCAAGAATGGTGTCCCCAGAGATAATGTTACCCAAGAATGTTGTCCCCAGAGATAATGTTACCCAAGAATGGTGTCCCCAGAGATAATGTTACCCAAGAATGTTGTCCCCAGAGATAATGTTACCCAAGAATGTTGTCCCCAGAGATAATGTTACCCAAGAATGTTGTCCCCAGAGATAATATTACCCAAGAATGTTGTCCCCAGAGATAATGTTACCCAAGAATGTTGTCCCCAGAGATAATATTACCCAAGAATGTTGTCCCCAGAGATAATGTTACCCAAGAATGTTGTCCCCAGAGATAATATTACAAAAGAATGTTGTCCCCAGAGATAATGTTACCCAAGAATGATGTCCCCAGAGATAATATTACCCAAGAATGTTGTCCCCAGAGATAATGTTACCCAAGAATGTTGTCCCCAGAGATAATGTTACCCAAGAATGTTGTCCCCAGAGATAATGTTACCCATAAATGTTGTCCCCAGAGATAATATTACCCAAGAATGTTGTCCCCAGAGATAATGTTACCCAAGAATGTTGTCCCCAGAGATAATGTTACCCAAGAATGTTGTCCCCAGAGATAATGTTACCCAAGAATGTTGTCCCCAGAGATAATATTACCCAAGAATGTTGTCCCCAGAGATAATGTTACCCAAGAATGTTGTCCCCAGAGATAATGTTACCCAAGAATGTTGTCCCCAGAGATAATATTACCCAAGAATGTTGTCCCCAGAGATAATGTTACCCAAGAATGTTGTCCCCAGAGATAATGTTACCCAAGAATGTTGTCCCCAGATATAATGTTACCCAAGAATGTTGTCCCCAGATATAATGTTACCCAAGAATGTTGTCTCCAGAATGCTTGTTCCAGCAATGTAATTATCATTCAGAATTAGGTAGCAACACACTCTGGGTGTTCCCACAGTCATCCTTCACACAGACTAGGGTAGCAACACACTGTGGGTGTTCCCACAGTCATCCTTCACACAGACTAGGATAGCAACACACTGTGGGTGTTCCCACAGTCATCCTTCACACAGACTAGTATAGCAACCCACTGTGGGTGTTCCCACAGTCATCCTTCACACAGACTAGGATAGCAACACACTGTGGGTGTTCCCACAGTCATCCTTCACACAGACTAGGATAGCAACACATTGTGGGTGTTCCCACAGTCATGCTTCACACAGACTAGGGTAGCAACACACTCTGAGTGTTCCCACAGTCATCCTTCACACAGACTAGTATAGCAACACACTCTGGGTGTTCCCACAGTCATCCTTCACACAGACTAGGATAGCAACACACTCTGGGTGTTCCCACAGTCATCCTTCACACAGACTAGGATAGCAACACACTGTGGGTGTTCCCACAGTCATCCTTCACACAGACTAGGATAGCAACACACTCTGGGTGTTCCCACAGTCATCCTTCACACAGACTAGGATAGCAACACACTCTGGGTGTTCCCACAGTCATCCTTCACATAGACTAGGATAGCAACACACTCTGGGTGTTCCCACAGTCATCCTTCACACAGACTAGGATAGCAACACACTCTGGGTGTTCCCACAGTCATCCTTCACACAGACTAGAGTAGCAACACAGCGAGTCTATTAAGTTCCGTTAGATAACTCAGCGAACTCACCCATGACGCTAAGATGAACGTCTCTGAAGATCTTGGGATGAGAGTTAACTTGGCACTTGTAAGTGCCAGTGTCCCAGGGCCTGGTGAAGAGCACTTGTAACGTCCAGTCATCTGTCTCTGGTGTGTGAAGCACCTGTGTGGTACACATACACTAACACATGATTAATATATACACACAGACACACACGAATATACATATTTATATTTATAATGATTTTTTTGTGTATAGACTTTATGAAGGTAGAGCCAGTCCTGGCGGAAGGTCGGTGGACCGCTTAGGCGGACGTAGGAACAAGCCTACAATAATATTCGTATCAGTGGACGGAGAGACGGAAGGTCGGGTGGTGTGGACGGAGGGTCGGGTGTGGACGGAAGGTCGGGTGGTGTGGACGGAAGGTCGGGTGGTGTGGACGGAAGGTCGGGTGGTGTGGACGGAAGGTCGGGTGGTGTGGACGGAAGGTCGGGTGGTGTGGACGGAAGGTCGGGTGGTGTGGACGGAAGGTCGGGTGGTGTGGACGGAAGGTCGGGTGGTGTGGACGGAGGGTCGGGTGGTGTGGACGGAAGGTCGGGTGGTGTGGACGGAAGGTCGGGTGGTGTGGACGGAAGGTCGGGTGGTGTGGACGGAAGGTCGGGTGGTGTGGACGGAAGGTCGGGTGGTGTGGACGGAGGTCGGTGGTGTGGACGGAAGGTCGGTGGTGTGGACGGAAGGTCGGGTGGTGTGGACGGAAGGTCGGGTGGTGTGGACGGAAGGTCGGGTGGTGTGGACGGAAGGTCGGGTGGTGTGGACGGAGATATTACTGAATCATGTCATCAACTGGTTACTTGTGTCAGTAGAATTACAGGTGGTGAAGATTTTTAGCGGTTATTTTGGATCCTGCCTGTCTTCCTGCCTGCCTTCCTGCCTGCCTTCCTGCCTGCCTTCCTGCCTGCCTGCCTTCCTGCCTTCCTTCCTGCCTTCCTGCCTGCATTCCTGCCTGCCTTCCTTCCTGTCTTCCTGCCTTCCTTCCTTCCTGTCTTCCTGCCTGCCTTCCTGCCTGCCTTCCTGCCTGCATTCCTGCCTGCCTTCCTGCCTGCATTCCTGCCTGCCTTCCTTCCTGTCTTCCTGCCTTCCTTCCTTCCTGTCTTCCTGCCTGCCTTCCTTCCTGCCTGCCTTCCTGCCTGCCTTCCTGCCTGCCTGCCTTCCTGCCTGCCTTCCTGCCTTCCTGCCTGCCTGCCTTCCTTCCTTTCTGCCTTCCTGCCTGTCTTCTAGCCTGCCTTCCTGCCTTCCTGTCTGCCTTCCTGCCTGCCTTCCATTCTGCCTTCCTGCCTGCCTTCCTGCCTGCCTTCCTGCCTGCCTTCCTGCCTGCCTTCCTGCCTGCCTTCCTGCCTGCCTGCCTTCCTGCCTGCCTTCCTGCCTGCCTTCTAGCCTGCTTTCCTACCTACCTTCCTGCCTGCCTGCCTGCCCTTCCCTCTTCCATTACCCCCTCACAACCCCCCTCTCACAATTGCAGCCACCACTGCCAACCTCACATAATGGCACTCACTGATCAAGTTCCGGAGACAACATAATGGAGGTGCCAAGAACAGTGCCACACCAGCCAGGAACAGTGCCACACCAGCCAGGAACAGTGCCACACCAGCCAGGAACAGTGCCACACCAGCCAGGAACAGTGCCACACCAGCCACGATTCCAGTGGAATTCTCTGCAGTTCAAGTTTGTCAAGTTCTAATTCCACATGAGAGTTCAAGTTTCACTCTCTGGTTGAACACTAGCTCTGAAGACATTACTAGGCATCATCCTCTTATTTTTAAATAATAATAAAAATAATAATAAT
>WNWK01000315.1:257500-285000 GCA_009830355.1 Cherax destructor
GAACCCGCGGTCAGAGAGTCTCATCCATTCAGGTATTTCAAAGGCGATATACAGGGTGTTTTAAAATGATGGACCCAGTTTCAAAGCAATATGTTTCACGATCGGGTCCATCGTTTTGACACACCCTGTATTGTCACGTGTCAGAGACACCGTGCGCAGTTTGGAGGATAGGCACGACTGGATCCACGAGGCAGGAATGATGGGAAACCGGTTGTATGTTGCTGAGCTACCTCTTAAAATGTGTACCGTATTTTCCGGCATATAAGACGCGCCTTCTTTCCTGCGCCTTATACGCTCAAGGTCAGGGCGAAGAGTAGGCTTTGGGTTAAGCTTTAACAGTTGTTTACTAACGTAACGTTACAACTGCTGGGAAACATTGTCGTGCATGCGCCTTATACGCCGGAAAATGCGGTACTCACTCTCCAAACATTCAACATCCAACAGAGAAATGATGTGTGACAACATTCGTGTCTTCTTGAATGTTCACACAAGGAATTATGTAGATTATAAGATTATTGCAATTATCTGTAGCGAACTAATATTTTTTTTATGGAGAATTATTAGCTCTGAAATGAGCCGGGGTAAATTAGCCTATAAATTTAACCGTGTTTAAAAAAAACAATTCATTGAATTATAGATGAAGGTATGAAGTCTCAACGGTGATTATTTTAAAGGTAGTTTATGGTTGGGTTAATGGTTAGATTAATGGTTAGGTTAATGGTTGGGTTAATGGTTGGGTTAATAGTTGGATGAATGGTTGGATTAATGGTTTGGGTTAATGGTTGGGGTAATGATCAGGTAAAAAATTGGGTTAATTGTTCGATTAATGGTTTGGTTAATAGTTTGGTTTATGGTTGGGTTAATGGTTGGATGAATGGTTGGATTAATAATTGAGTTAATGGTTTGGTTAATGGTTGGGTTAATGGTTGGGTTAATGGTTGGGTTAATGGTTTGGTTAATAGTTGGGTTAATAGTTGAGTTAATGGTTTGGTTAATGGTTGGGTTAATGGTTGGGTTAATGGTTGAAGTAATGGTTGGGTTAATGGTTGGGGTGATGGTTAATTAATGATTGGAAGATAAAACTGTTGATAACTCAGTACTTAAACACAAATAACCCTCACATAGAAGAGAGGAGCTCACGACGACGTTTCGGTCCGACTTGGACCATTTACAAAGTCACACTAACAAAAAGAAGAGGAGGGAGTACTATATATAGAGGCCAGCAGACGGGCGGGAACAAGAAAGTGGTGGAGGAGAAATAGTGGTAGAAGTAGTGGTAGTAGTAGTAGAAGTAGTGGTAGTAGTAGTAGTAGTAGTAGTAGTGGTAGTAGTAGTGGTGTCAGTCAATTCTAGGAAAGGAGCACTGCAAGGGAGCTAGCGGCCCACATAGGGTTGGGACAAGAACACAGAGGGGAGAAAAATAATAATGAAGGACAAATATAAGGCCATACCTTTTGTGTATCTTATTCGTTGATCTTCAGGGTACCTTCTGGCGATGACACAGACAACACATACGATAATACCCGCCCACCCACCCACATAACCCACCCATCCACCCACAAAACCCACCTAGACACCCACTCACCACCACCACGCATCATACAAAATACAGCACCTGTCTAATTGTGTATTGTGGAGAAAGGAAATGTAAATTACGTACTTAAAACCTTTTAATAATACCACTATACTACTACTACTTACTACTACTACTACTACTACTACTACTACTAATAATAATAATAATAATAATAATAATAATAATAATAATAATAATAATAATAATAATAATAATAATAATAATAATAATAATAATAATAATAATAATAATAATAATAATATAATCTGTCGAACCTTTCAATATTTTTAGCAGTGGATCCAGGAAATCGAAAATTTCTGGTATATTTGGGCAATTAGATCAGGACCCTAACACTGTATATACGCTGATAAGTATACCTCTTGTGATGCGTGTGCACTGAGGAAAACAGCGTATATCTAATGGGATATATACCTCAGTATATATATATATATACACACTATTACAGTTAAGTTTACTCTGACTTAAGTGCATATTTGGGGTTACAAGAGCGTTAATGACCCTCGTGTAGTCGATCAGCTTCATGCACGATTAACCAACCATCCATCGCAACACTGCAACATGTTGAGGCTATTGCAATGGGAGAACGGAAGCTTCTTGCATTCCACACACTGGTTGAACATTCCTCCATGCCCAGCACCCCCCTTTTTTTTTAATCCCACCTGTGTTAATTGCTTCTGACGTTACGGTCGCCTGTAAATATTACACTTCTTTCCGGTTAGTTTATTTTCTGGCTGTGTGTTACGTATGGGATTAGAATACGCCGGTTATGGGGCTAACATTCGTTATATCACACACGTATTGAAAACAGCAGGAAGGAAGGACAAGGGATACCACTAAAGGACAAGGGATACCATTAAAGGACAAGGGATACCACTAAAGGACAAGATATACCACTAAAAGACAGAGGATTACACTAAACAGATACTGGTTATCAAGCTTTCCTAGTCCTAGTCATTGACACAGTAATTCATATCTATCAGATAAAGGGACAAGCATTCACCTTATGGAGATAATTGTTAAGGTAACGTTTCGCTCACCAGGGGGCTTTGTCAAGCCAGAAGTGATAGAATTAGTAGTAGTAATAGTAGTAGTGGTGGCAGTAGTAGTGGTAGTAGTAGTGGTGGTAGTAGTAGTGGTAGTAATAGTGGTAGCAGTAATAGTAGTGATGGTGGTGTAAAGTGTTTGAAGCAGAAATGGTTCTACAGTCTGGGAGAAAATGTGTTCATAATGTAGGAGAGGGAGAGACCAGGTACAAGGCCGGTCTCCAGGCACTCTGGTCTCTACTTCTTGCATACCTACATAGATATCTTTATATACGTCCCTCGTCTTTCCATCCCTCCCTCACTATCTCTCACCCTCTCTCATCCTCCATCACCCTTCCTCTCCCTCCCTCATCCTCCATCATCCTCCCTCACATTCCTTCATCCTCCATCACCCCCATCACTCTCCCTCATCCTCCATCACCCTCCATCATCCTCCCTCAGTCTCCATCATATATTCAAATGAGCGTCTTAATGAATTTAATCTGAATACTGACGTTCCAAGTTGGCATTAGCTGACACTAGCTGACATTACCTGACACTAGCTGACATTACCTGACACTATCTGACATTACCTGGCACTAACTGACACTAGCTGACATTACCTGACACCAGCTGACATTACCTAGAACTAACTGACACTAGCTGACATTACCTGGCACTAATTGACACTAGCTGACATTACCTAGAACTAACTGACACTAGCTGACATTACCTGACACTAGCTGACATTACCTGGCACTAGCTAACATTACCTGGCACTAGCTGACATTACCTGGCACTAGCTGACACTAGCTGATACCAGCTGACAATAGCTGGCACTAACTGGCACAGGCTGCTAGGGAAACGGTAATAATAATAATGATATAATAATAATAATAATAATAATAATAATAATAATAATAATATTATTATTATTATTATTATTATTATTATTATTATTATTATTATTATTATTATCACATGAAGCACCAAAGCCGTATGGTTCATTCATTTGAAGGAGGGGCAAAGGCTCGATCCTCTGTCCACACAGACACCAGTGTTCCCTTCGCAGTAAACAGTTAAGTGATAAAGGGGAATTAGAGGAGACAAACTCTGATGTCCCCCATAAACACCAAGTGTCTCATGATATTTTGTGTTCCCTCCAGCGGCCAAAAAAATATAATTCGTGATAATTAGTTATCAATTATTAATGGAAGTTAACTAGGGAATATGTGGATTGGTTAAAATACGCTGTTGGCTGTTGGCTGTTGCTGCTGTTGCTGCTGTTGTCCGTTTGATGATGATGAGGATGAGTTCTGTTTTTGTCTCTGTTACAGTGATTTTTGCCTCGGTGTAATGTGTCTGTGTCCTCTGATAGAACTCTCTGTGTCAGCCTCTGTGTGTGTAGTGGGGAGGGGTGGGGGAGGGGGATTGTGTCAGGAGGGGTTGGGGGAAGTGGAGCTAGAGTTGGGGAATGGAAGATATTCTTCACAATACAGTCGTCTAAGAAGCAGAGGTTGATACAATGTTGAAACTGACTGAGCCCTGATGTTTGGTCAGCAACTATACCTCCTCCCATGGCAGACACTGGTCTGAGACACTCCCTCGAGAGGGAGCCAAGACCGGGCCACCTCTTGGAAAAGGCCCGGGCCGGGCTATTATACCGGCGAATCTACAACAGAACAGATCAGCAACTACGTCAGGACGAAGACTCGACGATGAACCACACAAGGTGATAGTAGCAGTAGTGGTAGATGTAGACACATCAGTGGTGGTAGTGGTGGTAGGGGTGATGATGGTGGTGGTGGTAGCAGTGGCAGCTTCGAAGCTGGCCAGGGCATCCAGTTTATCGCATCCACCTGCTCCTCACTATCCAGAAATGAAACTAGGTCAGGTCAGGTTAGGTAAGATTCGTCAGGAAACGGGCCAAGTGTTTCCTGACGCGGGTCTTAGTCATATGATGACCCACAGCTGTAGCTTTTGGTCTTCTGACCGAGGCCTTCAACTGGCTTACCGGTCCACCCCTTTAAAAATTAGGGTTAAAGGTCCACACCTTTAATGAAACTAGTGGTAGATAGAAGCATAACCACTGGTACACAGTGGCAGTGGAGCACCACCAGTAGTCGTAGTGGAAATAGTACGAATGAATGCATGTTGTTGTAGCCCATACCTTCCATCCACTTCCACCTCTACTGTAACTTTAACGTTATATTGTTTTTCAGTGTAGCATCGTGTATTTTTACTCCCTATTTCATGCCGGCAGTGGCCGGAGGGAGCGTAGAGTGGGGAGAGAACCTTCTGCTTGACTATTCTTGCCTAATCCATCTAGGTGATACATGATGGTCTTCTTTCTAGATAGAAATAAATGATCCTTCCCAGCCCACGTATACTCTCTCTCTCTCTCTCTCTCTCTCTCTCTCTCTCTCTCTCTCTCTCTCTCTCTCTCTCTCTCTCTCTCTCTCTCTCTCTCTCTCTCTCTCTCTCTCTCTCTCTCTCTCATAAAGCTGGGAATGACGATAAAGTTGATCGCTTTCATTCCAGGTTTTCCTTTGTAAGTTTCCTCTCTTATTTGACTCCCAGTCTTTCAATCTCCTGAACAGCCGCTAGGGAGGTAGGGAAGTGGAGAGGGGGGTTAGGGAGATAGGGAGAAGAGGGAGACGCAGAAAGGGAGGGAGGGAGGGTAGGGGAATAGAGACTGTGGTTGGGACATTTTTTTTGGCTGTTATTTATGTATCTTCGTCTCCCCTCTGGGCATTGACAATTGTATATTAAAGAGAGAGAGATATAGAGATAGATAGATAGAGAGAGAGATAGATAGATAAATAGAGAGAGAGAGAGAGAGAGAGAGAGAGAGAGAGAGAGAGAGAGAGAGAGAGAGAGAGAGAGAGAGAGAGAGAGAGAGAGAGAGAGAGAGAGAAAAGGTAAGAATGAGCCGGTGAATCAATCAATCACAATGAGGATGCCTGATACACACTACCCTGATGGAAGACCAGCCTGATGGACGCCTTCCTTCTACTATATTAACCTTTCATCGCTTTTCTTGATAAAGTTCCATCTCTTTAGCGAGGATGTGGTGCGTCTCCTTCTAGTTATATAGATGTAATGAGTCTCCTTCTAGTTATATAGATGTAGTGAGTCTCCTTCTAGTTATATAGATGTAGTGAGTCTCCTTCTAGTTATATAGATGTAGTGAGTCTCCTTCTAGTTATATAGATGTAGTGAGTCTCCTTCTAGTTATATAGATGTAGTGAGTCTCCTTCTAGTTAATGGTACACTCCTTACCACTAATCTATCCTAACTCCCTCTCACTAACGTTTCACTTTACTAGTGCAAATCTAACCTTTAACTCCCTCCCACCCACTGTATCCTCCCTCCCACCCACTGTATCCTCCCTCCCGCCTACTGTACCCTCCCACCCACTGTACCTTCCTGCAGAATTATTCTGGTACGGAGGAAAAATGTTGTGACTCAGTGGAGAATTTTTCCAGCACCGTGGGAAATTCTCCAACACCGTGGGAAGTATTTCAACACCGTGGGAAATTCTTTAACACCGTGGGAATTTTTCCAATACCGTGGGAAATGCTTAAACACTCTGGGAAATTCTCCAACACCGTGAAATTTTTTCCCATACCTTGGGAAATTCTTCAACACCGTGGGAAATTCTCCAACATCGTGGGAAATGCTTCAACACCCTGGGAAATTCTCCAACACCGTGGGAATTTTTGCCATACCTTGGAAAATTCTTCAACACCTTGGGAATTTTTTGCACACCGTGGGAAATCTTGCACTATCACTTGAAATGCAGCTGGCCCGAGGGGAAATTATGCAAATTTTTTGAAGATGTTGCGAATCTTTTGAGGAAATCCTGAGACAAACACACCAGACAGTCAACAACAGTAATTCAAGAACATACGAAGTGAACGACAGTAATTGAAGAACAGAACAACAGAACACGCAGATTTATAGACAAAAACGGAACGATCAAGCATCCTAACTCACAGATAACGTCATTGAGTGAATAAGTGCCAGGAATAACAACAACAATGGCCATTCAGAGAGAATTTTACGGCGTGAATAATGTTGATACCCGTCCTCATCCTGTGTTTATGTTGAATAATTCAGTCTAGGAGGACGAGAGAGAGAGAGAGAGAGAGAGAGAGAGAGAGAGAGAGACAGACAGACAGACAGACAGACAGACAGACAGACAGAGACAGAGAGAGAGACAGACAGAGAGACAGAGAGGGAGAGAGAGAGAACTTGGATTATAACGTATTGTGCATAATCTGGAAAACTGAAACTCAGTGTACTGTGTACAGACACAAGTTTGCGAGTGTAATGCTGCGTGTGTGTATGTGTGTGTGTACTCACCCATATGTGGTGGCAGGGGGTCGAATCACCGCTCCTGGAGCCGCTACTTTATAACTAGTACCCTAAGTCAAGATATGAGTATGCAACACACTCCTTTAAGCTTAAGATGATGGAATATTCACTGGGCAGCTGACGAGTGACTTGGAAAAGCTTTTTAAAAGTTATACTGAAGTGAAAGGCTCGAATTAATTTTTCTTTATGGTATATATATATGATATATATAAATCGTAGATATTTTGAGAGTAGTAGTAGTAGTAGTACTGACACGCCCTAACCTAACCTAACCCAACCTAATCTAACCTAACCTCACCTAACCTAACCCAACCCAACCCAACAAAACCTAACCTAATCTAACCTATCCTAAGTCAGACTAACAAGTATTCAATCTATGCAGTGGTTTAAATGGAGCAGAAATCAGGGAACTGTGAGGAGTTGTTTGAAGTGCATAGTGTTTGGGAGAGAGTGAGCCAGATGTTGAAACACGGGGTGGTAATAACACGGGGTGGTAATAACACGGGGTGGTAATAACACGGGGTGGTAATAACACGGAGTGGTAATAATACGGAGTGGTAATAACACGGGGTGGTAATAACACGGGGTGGTAATAACACGGTGTGGTAATAATACGGGGTAGTAACAATTGTGGGTGGTAATAACACTGGGTGGTAACAATCTACCTCCTCACCCCCAGGGGAACGAGGCAGATTCTTCAGCAAGGCTCCCCTGGGGAAAGGGGAAGGGGAGAGAGGGAAGAGTAATGCACCATTATCCTACATATTCATGATCTCAGAGTGTCTCTACAGCTGTAGGAACCAGCCAGCCTCTGGTCAACAACCTTAATGAAGTAATGTGGGGGAGGAGGATATCAGGTAATGGGGAAGGGAGGGGAGAAAGTGGTGGCGGAGGGGGGATAGTAGAAGAAGTTATTTTTGTAGGGATTGATGGGGAGGAAAGGATTGCTAGAACTGGAGGAGAGGGTTTCTAGGACAGAGGGGAGGGGGTTGGAAAGATAATTGCTAGGACATAGGGGAAGGGAGGTGGGGAGATAATTGCCAGGACAGAGGGAAAGGGGGTGGGGAGGTAATTGTTAGGACAAAGTAACAAACAAACTTTGCTTTGAATGCAAAGAATTTTTTTATTTTGACCTGAATTAAATTGACAAAATACATTTATGATACTAGAACAATTATTATTATTATTATTATTATTATTATTATTATTATTATTATTATTATTATTATTATTATTATTATTATTATTATTATTATATCAAAAACATAAATATTTTTCAATCGCACAAAAACAAAAAAAATACTGAACATATTTATGCAAATTTTCATTCGTAACGTAATAACAATTTTCAATTTTTTTCCCAACACAATATCCACGATTAAAAAAAATTCTCGAGTGCTTTCAATGATTTTTTAATGGATAACAAGTGTCAAAAACTGTCTAAAAGAATCTTTATATATATATATATATATATATATATATATATATATATATATATATATATATATATATATATATATACATTTTGAGGCATCTGTTGTTTTTAATAGACAACTTTGAATCTATTGTTGTTAATATACAGTGCCATAAATTATACTAAATAACATAATTCAAATATAATAAAGAAATATTATTGTTATTATTATTATTATTATTTTAATATGTTTATTAAATTTTATTATATATTTTTCAAAGTCACTTGATAATTACCCGCTTGACAATTAGCCACTTGACAATTAGCCACTTGCCAATTAGCCACTTGACAATTGACAATTAGCCACTTGACAATTAGCCACTAAGTGGACAATTATATAGTCTTTTAACCCTGCAAATTAAGGTTATTATAAAAGTCCTGGCAGGTAATATCCTGCCTCTCATTTCATCACAGTAACAAAATTCTCCCAGAACCACAATCAAGGATTTTTTTTAATGTGTATATATTATACTTTTTTGGGGGGAGGGGACCAACTCATGTGTCTTTTTTCAGTCCTCAACAAATTTTCATCATCAGTTAATTATTTGAGTTTTTTTTTGTGTGTGTGTCAGTGGGGCTCAGTGTTAGATAAAGCTTATATTTTTTTTTGTTTATGCATTTAATTGTTTTATGTTGTCTCCCACCTCACACACACACACACACACACACACACACACACACACACACACACTCACACTCACACACACACACACACACACACACACACGCACACAGGTGACAAATTTTCGGAGAATCGGGTGGTACACAAGGGGAAGAAATCGACCCCTCAAAGTAATCTTCAATGCAGAATCAGCCCGTACCATGATCCTACAAGAGAAAGCACGGCTGAGGGCGAGCCAGGAGTACCACGATGTATACCTAGATCGGGACAGAACACAGGAAGAAAGGGAGGCCCAAAAGGAGAGGTTAAGAAAGCGAAGGGAGGAGAGAGAGATGGAGACAGCGAGGTACAGGGGGCACCAGGCCCAAGCAGAAGGACAACCACACCCACCGGAAGCACTCACGGAGGGCCTCAAACCACAGCAACCCAACGGCAACCATATAGTTTAACATCGACACACACATCATGTCCCCTGTCCCCACCCCAGCAACCCTAAACCCAGCATCACCACTACCCCACCCCATCACAAACCCCACCCAATCAGCCACACCCCAACCTGATAAACATTTTAAAAAAATCATATGAAAACACCATAAAAATCTGTTATGGAAACATCGCGAATAAGCGACACAAGATGTAAAACAATCAACACAGCAACAGGAGCTTGCAATGTTGCATAAAAGATGAGGAGGTCCCAGCAAATACGATCACAGGAAGCACCTTTGCTAGCAAAGGTGCTTCCTGTGATCGGTCAGACCTGGACCGAAACGTCGCCGTAAGTCTCTCCTGTGCGAGGGTTGTTTGTGTGTTGTCTCGGTCACGGTGGTTGTTCAGGGTTGGGACACCCTAAGATACAGCTGTGTACTCAATTGTGGTTGCAGGGGTCGATTCACAGCTCCAGGCCCCGCCTCTTCACTGCTCGCTACTAGGTCACTTCCTCCCTGCTCCGTGAGCTGTATCATACCTCTTCTTAAAGCTATGTATGTATCCTTGTTGCGTTCCTTGAATGGGACCCAAAGTGAATGTGTTATTATATATATATATACTTCTATTTTCACCTAATATTGCCGATATCTTCATTAGTAGCTAAAATAAAACTATCTTGCTGTATAATATTATCTGACCTTATTTTATTTAATTATGTATATAGATAGGATGTGTTTTATTGAATTATATCGGGAAATGCTGTGCTAACTACTGTAGAGTCCTGTGATCGTATTTGCTTGGACCTCCTCATTTTTTCTGCAACATTGCAAGCTCCATCCATCAGCCGAGTTGACGTCTGGCTTTGAGGCGTTGCCTGAGTGAGTGCCAGTCTACATCTAGTCTTGGTAACATCTCGTTGCCTGAGTGAGTGCCAGTCTACATCTAGTCTTGGTAACATCTCGTTGCCTGAGTGAGTGCCAGTCTACATCTAGTCTTGGTAACATCTCGTTGCCTGAGTGAGTGCCAGTCTACATCTAGTCTTGGTAACATCTCGTTGCCTGAGTGAATACCAGTCTACCTCTAGCCTTGGTAACATCTCGTTGCCTGAGTGAATACCAGTCTACCTCTAGCCTTGGTAACATCTCGTTGCCTGAGTGAATACCAGTCTACCTCTAGCCTTGGTAACATCTCGTTGCCTGAGTGAATACCAGTCTACCTCTAGCCTTGGTAACATCTCGTTGCCTGAGTGAATACCAGTCTACCTCTAGCCTTGGTAACATCTCGTTGCCTGAGTGAATACCAGTCTACCTCTAGCCTTGGTAACATCTCGTTGCCTGAGTGAATACCAGTCTACCTCTAGCCTTGGTAACATCTCGTTGCCTGAGTGAATACCAGTCTACCTCTAGCCTTGGTAACATCTCGTTGCCTGAGTGAATACCAGTCTACCTCTAGCCTTGCAAATGTCTCCTTCTCCTCCAAGTTTAATTAGACTCAAGTTTTGGGTAACAGACGGTTCCTTTGGTGAGACGGATCCTCTTTCTGGCAACACTGAGTATCAGTGAAGGACAGAGTTAGTTCAGGACTTAGAGATTTTGATATCTACTAAGGCTTCGAGTTTTTCTAACGTTATGAAGTCAATCAGTGGATTTAACTGTGACGTCTACGTATTACCGTAGTCTTGATTGAATTGAGCCGAACTTATATTCGGTAAGAAGGGAGTATTAGGACTCCTATAGAGATTCTATTGAAGATCTCAGCTGTGTGTTTTGTTCCTGCTTCGTTAAGATCTCTTGTTATGTTTTGATAAATATCTCTAGGTTAGCTTCTTACTTGCTGGATTATCGTACTCGAAGACAGTGATTATTCAAGGACGGATGTACGTATATAGAACCGACCTATAGTGAGGCATTACCGTCAGTGATTGGAACCCCTGGGTATATGTGTATATATGGTTAATTACGACTCGTGACAGTGAAAATGTCACTTTAACTACGTAAATATTCATAAATTGTATTATAAACTTATGGCCTATAGTATTATTGTACTCAAAAATACCATTTTGTATTTTTCAACGAGAGTATTTCTGTTACTTCTTTTAAGACACGTTAATATTAAAGATATTAAATTATTATTTTGTCGGATTATTGTCTCCTGGATGTAATTTACAAAAAACCTATTAAGATGGTCTTTTATACTAAAGACAGCCAGTCCTGACCGTGATCCAACACCTTGTTACGAAAGAAGACTTTCACAGGTTACATATGTAAGAAGATTTATCCCAAACCCCCAGGAGTTCTCCACTCCCTTCTGTTGTGTAACCCAGCAACACACATTACTTCTTTTTTTGTAACAATTCTCTACTCACCTAGTTGTACTCCCCTAGTTGTGGTTTAAGGGGTCGTGTGTGTGTGTGTGTGTGTGTGTGTGTGTGTGTGTGTGTGTGTGTGTGTGTGTGTGTGGAGTTTGTTTACAAGAGTGGGTAAGGGAGGAGAACGAGGGGGGGAAGGAAAGGGGGGATAAAGGTATGAGGAGAGAGAGAAAGGTGGGCAAGAAGAAGGAAGGAAGGAGGGGGAAGGAAGGAAAGATGGGAAGGAAGGAAGGAAGAAGGGACGGTATGAAGGAAGGGGGAGGAATGAAGGGAAGGAAGGAAGAAAGGAAGGAAAGGAAGGAAGGAAGGAGGGGGTGAGAGCCTTCATTAAAGCTTTACCACTAATGCCCCGGGCTGGGCAATGGCCCGGGATCCAGGAATGGGAATGGGAATCTTGTAGGAATGGTGGTGAAGTTGGGAGGAGTTTATCCACCAGACATCACCTTGCTCGTTGCTGCCTCTCCCTGCAACACTGCAACAACACCCATACTCTGCAACAACCTTGCAACAACAACAACAGCAAACTTAGTATAGCAATCTGAGAACAACAAACTTAGAACAGTAAATTTTTGAACAACAAACTTAGAAAAATAAACTTTGAATAAACTTAGAACAACAAACTTAGAACAGTAAACTTAGAAACACAAACTTAGAACAGTAAACTTAGAACAGTAAACTTAGAACAGTAAACTTAGAAACACAAACTTAGAACAGTAAACTTAGAACAGTAAACTTAGAAACACAAACTTAGAACAGTAAACTTAGAACAGTAAACTTAGAAACACAAACTTAGAACAGTAAACTTAGAAACACAAACTTAGAACAGTAAACTTAGAACAGTAAACTTAGAACAGTAAACTTAGAAACACAAACTTAGAACAGTAAACTTAGAACAGTAAACTTTGAAACACAAACTTAGAACAGTAAACTTAGAACAGTAAACTTAGAAACACAAACTTAGAACAGTAAACTTAGAAACACAAACTTAGAACAGTAAACTTAGAACAGTAAACTTAGAAACACAAACTTAGAACCACAAACTTAGAACAGTAAACTTATAACCACAAACTTAGAACAGTAAACTTAGAAACACAAACTTAGAACAGTAAACTTAGAAACACAAACTTAGAACAGTAAACTTAGAAACACAAACTTAGAACAGTAAACTTAGAAACAAACTTAGAACAGTAAACTTAGAACCACAAACTTAAAGTATCAAACTTAGAACAGTAAATTCAGAGCAGAAACTTAAAAATACCAAAGAACAACTTAGATAACAACAACAACAAACTTAGGACAAGAAAATATAGAAATTCCTTTTCTCACTGAATTAAAGTGAGAAATATTTCTGGTCCTTTAAAATATCACGTAATAGTTTTGGTCAATGATTAAACGTATCTCATCGATTCGCTTAATTTCTCATCGTTTGTTCGTTGAACTTAACGAAATGTGTCGCATTTTTCGTTGAACTTAACGAATTTTTTTGTATTCGTTACATTTAACGAAAATTTCGTATTTATTCGTTACATTTAACGAAATGTTTCGTATTTATTCACTAAATTTAACGAAATGTGTCGTATTTGTTCGTTGAATTTAACGAAATGTTTCGTACTTATTCGTCGAATTTCTTCTGTTTTCCCTATATTCATCAATACAACCTGTTGCTATACCGTTTATCGCTGCTCCTGTTTATTATTTATTTCTCCTCCTGTTTAACGTTTGTCGTTGCTCCTGTTTACCATCTGTCGCTGTTCCTATTTACACCGTTGAAAATTTGTTTAACGAGAGCAAACGGTATAGTCTGCGATTCTGTTTATCCTCTGTTTAACCCGTTTCTGCGTCTGTACGTCTGTCTGTCCGTCTGCCTGTCTGTGTATGTGTTTCTGTCTGCCTGTCTGCCTGTCTGTGTATGTGTGTCTGTCTGCCTGTCTGTCTTCTGGTTCTTCTGTTTGTCTGTTTGTTCTTTCTGCCGTTGTTTCTATTCCTCCTCCTCCTCCTTCTCTCTTCCTCCTACTCCTCCTCTTTCTCTTCCTCCTCCGTTCTATAGTGTGTGTGTGTGTTGTGTGTGTGTGTGTGTGTGTGTGTGTGTGTGTGTGTGTGTGTGTGTGTGTGTGTGAGGGAATGTGCTGATCATTACTTAATGGACCTAAGCAACATTTTCTTTTTATTCCGTCTAGGAAGAAAACAAATTAATCTGCTGACGCAATCTCTATCCTAATGTTCCATACTGTTTCGTCTTTTTTATAATTCCTTGTACACACACACACACACACACACACACATGGCATTACCAGGAAGGCCATTCAATCAACTCACTAATCTATTGTATACGAAAGCGCATTGTGAGTCGCATAGGTTTTTACAATATATTTTTTTTTTTTTAAATAATAGGAACTCTGAGCCAGCTTAGTCTAAGCTTTTATTGGGTCAACGTTTCGCTCTGTGTAGAGCTTTATTGAGTTTTGTTTCACTCTATTGTTATGCTTACTGTCCCAAATATTTCCATCTCTACCCTGAAAAGAAATGATCTCCCTTCAGGTATGAATGGTGGCACTGGCCTCTGGCACTCTCCCTTCCCTCGTCCGATCACACTGCCACTTCCGGCAATTTCCTTTTAGCGTTGTGTGCAGTGTGTTACCTTTACTGCCTCGCCAGTGCCTTGCATTGCCTCTCTCATGTTTTTCTACACTTACAAATGACCGCCTTCTACCTTCACTTCGACATTTATATTGCGCTAACACCAACAGACTGCTACACCTGTTTACCAGTGTGTGTGTGTGTGTGTGTGTGTGTGTGTGTGTGTGTGTGTGTGTATGTGTATTTTCTGTCAATTTCTTCCAAATAAATCCTTCTAATTCTTGATTACATCTCGTCCAATCATTGATTTGCAAGACTAATCTTTTTTTACCTTAGCTAATCATTAACATGATTGTAACATCTCACACGGGTAAATAAAACAACTGAGCATTCAAATCCTGGTCACATCTAGTTATATATTTTATCTTGCTTTAATTTTAAATCTAGTATATTAATTCTAGTATTTTTAAGTATCTAGGAAAGATTAGAAGCCGTCCACCTCTTGCTCTAAAACATTCAACCCTAAAAAGAATGGGAATAGTTTGCAAATTGTCATACCTTGGAATCAGTGAGTAAAAGAATCAATCATAGGGAGAATCAGTGATGCATTGAATCATTAATGATAAGACTCAGAAATGTAAGAATCAGTAATGAAAGGAATCAGTAATGGTAAAAATCAGTAATTATAAGAATCATTAATGGGAAGAATCAATAATGAGAAGAATCAGAAATGATGAGAATCAGTAATGATAAGAATCTGTAATGGGAAGGAGACAAAGAGTGATAATAAGTAACGAGATGGGTTAGGGTAACGAGTGGGGTCCCACAAGCACCAGTACTGTACCCACCACAAGGAATCATAGGAATCCCTCTTAACAGACCATGTACAAACATTTCTTTGAAATCTGCATTGCCATCCATAAACACCCTGGCCATTTCCTCATTGCTTCCTCACCATATATTTAGTTTGCATCTCCTTAGAGACACTTCATTTTAATTTAAGGACACAAGGAGAGGATGGAGAATCTTGAAAAATACAGCATAAGTCTGCTACATAATAAGTCTGCTACATAATAAGTCTGCTACATAATAAGTCTGCTACATAACAAGTCTGCTACATAATAAGTCTGCTACATAATAAGTCTGCTACATAATAAGTCTGCTACATAACAAGTCTGCTACATAATAAGTCTGCTACATAATAAGTCTGCTACATAATAAGTCTGCTACATAACAAGTCTGCTACATAATAAGTCTGCTACATAATAAGTCTGCTACATAATAAGTCTGCTACATAATAAGTCTGCTACATAACAAGTCTGCTACATAATAAGTTTGCTACATAATAAGTCTGCTATATAACAAGTCTGCTACATAACAAGTCTGCTATATAACAAGTCTGCTATATAACAAGTCTGCTATATGACAAGTCTGCTATATAACAAGTCTGCTACATAACAAGTCTGCTACATGACAAGTCTGCTACATGACAAGTCTGCTACATAACAAGTCTGCTACATAACAAGTCTGCTACATAATAAGTCTGCTATATAACAAGTCTGCTACATAACAAGTCTGCTATATAACAAGTCTGCTACATAACAAGTCTGCTACATAACAAGTCTGCTACATAACAAGTCTGCTACATAACAAGTCTGCTACATAACAAGTCTGCTACATAACAAGTCTGCTACATAACAAGTCTGCTACATAACAAGTCTGCTACATAACAAGTCTGCTATAACAGTTTGCATAAACAAGTCTGCTATATAACAAGTCTGCTATATAACAAGTCTGCTATATAACAAGTCTGCTACATAACAAGTCTGCTACATAACAAGTCTGCTATATAACAAGTTGCTATATAACAAGTATGCTATATAACAAGTCTGCTACATAACAAGTCTGCTACATAACAAGTGCTACATAACAAGTCTGCTATATAACAAGTCTGCTAATAACAAGTCTGCTATAACAAGTCGCTACATAACAAGTCTGCTACATAACAAGTCTGCTATATAACAAGTCTGCTATATAACAAGTCTGCTACATAACAAGTCTGCTACATAACAAGTCTGCTACATAACAAGTCTGCTACATAACAAGTCTGCTATATAACAAGTCTGCTACATAACAAGTCTGCTACATAACAAGTCTGCTATATAACAAGTCTGCTATATAACAAGTCTGCTACATAACAAGTCTGCTACATAACAAGTCTGCTACATAACAAGTCTGCTATATAACAAGTCTGCTATATAACAAGTCTGCTATATAACAAGTCTGCTATATAACAAGTCTGCTATATAACAAGTCTGCTATATAACAAGTCTGCTATAACAAGTCTGCTATATAACAAGTCTGCTAATAACAAGTCTGCTACATAACAAGTCTGCTATATAACAAGTCTGCTAATAACAAGTCTGCTACATAACAAGTCTGCTATATAACAAGTCTGCTATATAACAAGTCTGCTATATAACAAGTCTGCTATATAACAAGTCTGCTACATAACAAGTCTGCTATATAACAAGTCTGCTATATAACAAGTCTGCTAATAACAAGTCTGCTACATAACAAGTCTGCTACATAACAAGTCTGCTACATAACAAGTCTGCTATATAACAGTCTGCTTAAGTCTGCTATATAACAAGTCTGCTACATAACAAGTCTGCTACATAACAAGTCTGCTACATAACAAGTCTGCTATATAACAAGTCTGCTATATAACAAGTCTGCTATATAACAAGTCTGCTATATAACAAGTCTGCTATATAACAAGTCTGCTACATAACAAGTCTGCTATATAACAAGTCTGCTATATAACAAGTCTGCTATATAACAAGTCTGCTATATAACAAGTCTGCTATATAACAAGTCTGCTACATAACAAGTCTGCTACATAACAAGTCTGCTATATAACAAGTCTGCTATATAACAAGTCTGCTATATAACAAGTCTGCTATATAACAAGTCTGCTACATAACAAGTCTGCTATATAACAAGTCTGCTATATAACAAGTCTGCTACATAACAAGTCTGCTATATAACAAGTCTGCTATATAACAAGTCTGCTATATAACAAGTCTGCTACATAACAAGTCTGCTACATAACAAGTCTGCTACATAACAAGTCTGCTATATAACAAGTCTGCTATATAACAAGTCTGCTATATAACAAGTCTGCTACATAACAAGTCTGCTATATAACAAGTCTGCTATAACAAGTCTCTATAACAAGTCTGCTATATAACAAGTCTGCTAATAACAAGTCTGCTATATAACAAGTCTGCTACATAACAAGTCTGCTACATAACAAGTCTGCTACATAACAAGTCTGCTATTAAACAAGTCTGCTATACAACAAGTCTGCTATATAACAAGTCTGCTATATAACAAGTCTGCTACATAACAAGTCTGCTATATACAAGTCTGCTACATAACGAGTCTGCTATATAACGAGTCTGCTATATAACAAGTCTGCTATATAACAAGTCTGCTACATAACAAGTCTGCTACATAACAAGTCTGCTATATAACAAGTCTGCTATATAACAAGTCTGCTATATAACAAGTCTGCTACATAACAAGTCTGCTACATAACAAGTCTGCTACATAACAAGTCTGCTATATAACAAGTCTGCTATATAACAAGTCTGCTATATAACAAGTCTGCTATATAACAAGTCTGCTACATAACAAGTCTGCTACATAACAAGTCTGCTATATAACAAGTCTGCTATATAACAAGTCTCATATAACAAGTCTGCTATATAACAAGTCTGCTACATAACAAGTCTGCTACATAACAAGTCTGCTATCATAACAAGTCTGCTAATAACAAGTCTGCTATATAACAAGTCTGCTATATAACAGTTAGTCTGCTATATAACAAGTCTGCTATATAACAAGTCTGCTACATAACAAGTCTGCTATATAACAAGTCTGCTATATAACAAGTCTGCTATATAACAAGTCTGCTACATAACAAGTCTGCTATATAACAAGTCTGCTACATAACAAGTCTGCTATATAACAAGTCTGCTATATAACAAGTCTGCTATATAACAAGTCTGCTACATAACAAGTCTGCTATATAACAAGTCTGCTATATAACAAGTCTGCTATATAACAAGTCTGCTACATAACAAGTCTGCTATATAACAAGTCTGCTATATAACAAGTCTGCTATATAACAGGTCTGCAATATAACAAGTCTGCTACATAACAAGTCTGCTATATAACAAGTCTGCTATATAACAAGTCTGCTATATAACAAGTCTGCTATATAACAAGTCTGCTATATAACAAGTCTGCTATATAACAAGTCTGCTACATAACTGTGTTGGAATAGCTCGACTTTGTGTGTATAGGTAAAAGGCATTGTGGATAGAGAGGGTTTAGTAGGAACAGTGCCAGCAGTAACAGTGCCAGCAGCAACAGCTCCAGCAGGAACAGTGCCAGCAGTAACAGTGCCAGCAAGAACAGTGCCAGCAGCAACAGCTCCAGCAAGAACAGTGTCAGCAGGAACAGTGACAGCAGCAAGAGCACCAGCAGCAACAGTGCCAGCAGCAACAGCTCCAGCAGGAACAGTGCCAGCAGCAACAGCTCCAGCAGGAACAGTGCCAGCAAGAACAGTGCCAGCAGCAGCAGCACCAGCAGGAAAAGTGTCAGCAGGAAAGAGACCTAATAAGAGAAACAACAGAAAAGAGAGCCAACAGAAAGAGTACCAGCAGAAAAGAGAGCCAAGAGGAAAGAGTGCCAAGAGGAAAGAGTGCCAATATATATAGCAGACTGCACTGTGTGGAGAGACTCTTCACTCTGGAGTGAATGCTCCACTCTGCTAATACCACTGGAACTCTGCGTCGCTCCACTACTTCACATTATTGGTCAACCATCAACTCTCCCCAAGTTGAAAGTCTATCAGTTGAACGGAGGAAAAAAAGTTGGTCAATTATTTACAATGGCATATAAGAAACGAAAGGAGCTTACACTCAGTGTGTGTAGTAGGCTGGTAGACAGCAACCATCCAGGGAGGTAGGCTGGTAGAGAGCAACCATCCAGGGAGGTAGGCTGGTAGACAGCAACCATCCAGGGAGGTAGGCTGGTAGACAGCAACCATCCAGGGAGGTAGGCTGGTAGACAGCAACCATCCTGGGAGGTAGGCTGGTAGACAGCAACCATCCAGGGAGGTAGGCTGGTAGACAGCAACCATCCAGGGAGGTAGGCTGGTAGACAGCAACCATCCAGGGAGGTAGGCTGGTAGACAGCAACCATCCAGGGAGGTAGGCTGGTAGACAGCAACCATCCAGAGAGGTAGGCTGGTAGACAGCAACCATCCAGGGAGGTAGGCTGGTAGACAGCAACCATCCAGGGAGGTAGGCTGGTAGACAGCAACCATCCAGGGAGGTAGGCTGGTAGACAGCAACCATCCTGGGAGGTAGGCTGGTAGACAGCAACCATCCTGGGAGGAACTGCCTTCCTGACACAATGACTGTAAAACCTAGACAGTAGGCTGGTTATAACGGAATGTGTACATTGAACATAGGCTATTTACCAACACCTTACTGTGTTGATAAATATCTACCCTGACCTGTTGTGTGTGTGTATATGTGTGTGTGTGTGTGCGTGTGCGTGTGCGTGTGTGTGTGTGTGTGTGTGTGTGTGTGTGCGTGTGTGTGTGTGCGTGTGGTGTGTGTGTGTGTGTGTGTGTGTGTGTGTGTGTGTGTGCGTGTGTGTGTGTGTGTGTGTGTTGCAATCTCCCTCTGCAGTAAAGCTGTATAACAACCGTGTGCAAACTGCCCTTACCATGTCCTCTCTTATAATTGCTAAATTGGCCTCATCCCCTTCTAATTTTATTTTAAACATTTCTCCTTATTCTCCTTTGCTATCTTCCTGCCACGTTGTTACTTCCCTCGTTCACTCTCCTCCTGTCACTGCTGTCTTTTCCCGTCTCCAAAATGAGCCATTAACCACTGGCTTTATTGGACCCCCGTGATTGTTTCTTCCAGCTTATATAGTCCTAGTGTCTGTTGAAGTGTGTCAGACTGGTGTGTCAGACTGATGTGTCAGCCTAGTGTGTCAGCCAGGTGTGTCAGCCGGGCATATCACACTGGTGTGTCAGCCTGGCATATCACACTCTTGTGTCAGCCAGATGTGTCAGCCTGGTATATCACACTGGTGTGTCAGCCAGATGTGTCAGCCTGGTATATCACACTGGTGTGTCAGCCAGGTGCGTCAGCCTGTGCTGGTAGACTTGGGATGGCCAGAGGAGATATCGTGTAGCATTCCACTCGCTTTGGAAATTCAGGACCTGTAAATATTTCGTTGCAGTAGCAAATGCTTGTGGATAAACCCCCCAAAAAACTATATATGATTACTCAGTAACATTTGGAACAAGAGCAAGCAACGTCAACATTACAGGCACGTAATGTAAACACATGCTAGTCTCTGTTTATCTTACTGTTTGTCTGTCTATCTCTCTTTCTCTCTCTCTATCTCTCTCTCTCACACACACACCTCCACAGCTACCCAACAAATATCAGGAAAAAGCAACTACGGAGATAGGTTAAAAATAAACAGAGCTATAACAACGGAAGAAAAAGATCCAGCGAGAGAGAGAGAGACAGAGAGACAGAGACAGAGAGAGAGAGAGACAGACAGAGAATTAAAGCTCTTTATCTTTCTGAAACAATTTTCCCATCATAAATTGGGCCCCAGTCTTCAATCTTTCATTGCGATCAGTTACTGAAGTAAGCCCAGTCCTTCTACCAATATGTATTACTGTTCTCTCATCCTATCATTCTACTATCCTACCATTCCAATAACCTGTCATTCCATCATTCTAGTATTATATAATGCAGTTATCCTAGAATTATTATTATTATTATTGTTATTATTATTATTATTATTATTATTATTATTATTATTATTATTATTATTATTATTATTATTATTATTATTATTATTATTATTTAAACATCAAATTAACGAAAAAAAATTCTTATAAAAATACTCGTTGCCGTACATAAAAAAAAATCATTCTAGGAGTCAGGACGTGAAAGATATGTATATTTTTTTTTCCCCGTCATTGGAAAAAAAACAGAGGCGCGTAAATTGTGGTAATCTGCATAATGCGAAAATAATCCTCGTTCGTGGGAACGTTTCTTCCTTTCCTTTCTGTCCTCCCCCTCCCCTCCTCCCCCACCCTCCCTCCCACTCCCCTCCCCCTCCACCTCCCCCTCACTCCTTCCCTCAATCCGTCCCCCTCACCCCTTCCTCTCTCTCTCTCCCCTCACCCCCTTCTCATAAACTCCTCCTCACCCTTTCCCCTCACCAATTCCACCTCCTTCCCCCTCACCCTTCCCCTCACCCCTTCCCTCACCCCTTCCCTCCCTTCCCTCACCCTTCCTCTCGCCCCTTCCCTTCACCCCTTCCCTCACCCTCCAACCTACCCCCTACCCCACCAAGTGGTCATTACTGCGCCCGAGAAGTGAAGGAAGAATAAGGAGAAAAGGGTGATAGAGGGAGAAGAAGGAATGATAGAGGCCGAGAGCTTGAAGGAGGAAGAGAAACTAAAAGGGTGATAAAGGGAGAGATAAGGAGAGAGAGAGGAAATGGAAGGAAGATCTTTATTTTTTTTCCCCTATTATCCGCCTCTCACGGGATTCTGCACCGCAGGTGTGTGTGTGTGTGTGTGTGTGTGTGTGTGTATGTGTGTGTGTGTGTGTGTGTGTATGTGTGTGTGTGTGTGTATGTGTGTGTGTATGTATGTTGTGTGTGTGTATGTGTGTGTGTGTGTGTGTGTGTGTGTAGTGTGTGTGTGTATGTGTGTGTGTGTGTGTGTGTGTGTGTGATGTGTGTGTGTGTGTGTGTGTGTGTGTGTGTGTGTGTGTGTGTGTGTGTGTGTGTGTGTGTGCGTGTATGTGTATGTATGTGTGTGTGTATGTGTGTGTGTGTGTGTGTGTGCGTGTATGTGTATGTATGTGTGTGTGTGTGTGTGTACTCACGTAATTGTGGTTGCAGGGGTCGATACTCAGCTCCTGGCCCCGCCTCTTCACTGACAGCTACTGGGTCCCTTTTCTCCCTGCTCCATGAACTTTATCATACCTCGTCTTAAAGCTATGTATGGTTTCTGCCTCCACTACATCACTTGCTAGACTATTCCACTTCCTGACTACTCTGTGGCTGAAGAAATACTTCCTAACATCCCTTTGACTCATCTGGGTCTTCAACTTTCAATTGTGCCCCCTTGTATCTGTGTTCCCTCTCTGGAACATCCTATCACTGTCTACCTTGTCAATTCCCCGCAGTATTTTGTATGTCGTTATCATGTCTCCTCTCACCCTCCTGTCCTCCAGTGTTTTCAGGCCGATTTCCCTTAACCTTTCTTCGTAGGACAGTCCCCTGAACTCTGGAACTAATCTTGTCGCAAACCTTTGCACTTTCTCTACTTTCTTGACGTGCTTGACCAGGTGTGGGTTCCAGACTGGTGCTGCATACTCTAGTATGGGTCTGACGTACACGGTGTACAGTGTCTTGAACGATTCCTTATTAAGGTATCCGTGCGGGTCTGTGATTTGAAATTCAGGGAAATATTTGAAAAATCAGGCCACTGTCTGAAAACAAACAAATTAAAGTTATCATTTCGAAAATTTAAAGTGCCATTGATTTTTATTCTTAGGCTCGTGTAGAAACATGTGATGCAGCGGCCTGATTCCCGGCCCATGTTGCAAGACGATGCAGCAGACTTGTGGAAAACAGATCGTCCTGGAACAAAAATGTGGAGTACCACTGGATGATACGGAGATACCATAGGAAAATGTGGAGTACCACTGGATGATGCGGAGATATCGTAGGAAAATGTGGAGTACCACTGGATGATGCGGAGATATCGTAGGAAATTGTTAGAAAGCTTTGGGAAAACGTAGAGGGCCGTGAGAGAGACTATAAGAACAACGGGAGAGGAAATATTTCACATGTGGGACGTGGAGGAAGACATGTCGCGAGTGAGGATAAAGCGAAGGAGATGAACTCTGGATAAAGTCGTAGCGAGAGACTGTCAACGCCTGAACGTAGGAACTGATGAGGAGGACTCGAAGTGTGGTCGTGGCAGGTCTGTAAACAATCTTTCCCCTCCCCCTTCGAGCTTCGTTCGCTCAGTGGTACGGCGCTGGACCTGCTGCATACCAGCACTACGGTTCGAGTCCCCGTTCATTCATCCGAGATACAAGTGAGTGTATCGAGTTGGTTAAGACTGAAGAATAAGAAAGCACTCTCAAGAATGTAGTGAGTGAGTTAACAACAAAGAATAAGGAAACACTTCTCAAGAGTGTAACAAAAATGTAAGAACACAGACTGACGTATGTTAATAGCGACGCAACTTGCGGCTCACGGGAGGAAGAGCGTGGGAAAATGCTTCGAAGCGTGGGAATTATGCGCTAATCTGCATGCCAAAGATCGAGGATTAAAAGAACGTTCAAGTTCCCGAGAAAGTTTATTGCAGTCAGGGAAGGTAGTGTTTAGTGTTGCAGAGTGCTGTTGCAACCTGCATGTGCTTACCTGTTTGGGGTCGAGTCTCAGTCCCTGGCCTCCAGCCTCCTCAGGTATTGTGTTATTAACCTACATGCTTTACTGGGAGTTGAGCTCTGGCTTTGGGGCCCCCTGACTCTTAACTACTGGTCAGCTAGTGTGATGTATCACGATGTTTCTCAACTGTGAATGGTGTTAGCATCCACTAGTGCCTGGTGTATGGTGTTAGCATCCACTAGTGCCTGGTGTATGGTGTTAGCATCCACTAGTGCCTGGTGTATGGTGTTAGCATCCACTAGTGCCTGGTGTATGGTGTTAGCATCCACTAGTGCCTGGTGTATGGTGTTAGCCTCCACTTCCTCCTCCACTAGTGCCTCACACTGGTGTATGGAGTTAACCTCAACTTCCTCTACTACTGCCTTACACTGGTGTATGGAGTTAACCTCTAGTGCCTTACACTGGTGTATGGAGTTAACCTCTAGTGCCTTACACTGGTGTATGGAGTTAACCTCTAGTGCCTCACACTGGCGTATGGAGTTAACCTCTAGTGCCTCACACTGGCGTATGGAGTTAACCTCTAGTGCCTCACACTGGTGTATGGAGTTAACCTCTAGTGTCTCACACTGGTGTATGGAGTTAACCTCTAGTGCCTCACACTGATGTATGGAGTTAACCTCTAGTGCCTCACACTGGTGTATGGAGTTAACCTCCACTAGTGCCTCACACTGGTGTATGGAGTTAACCTCCAATAGTGTTTAATATTTCCTGGGTGACTATCCCATCTAGTCTGGCTGGTCGTCTCTTCTCCCTTATCTCAGTGGACTGTTTCACATATTAGACGAGGAAGTTTTACATTCTTATATACGTAAGTTTTTCTCTTTTTCCTACCTCGTCAGTTTCACTGTAGTTCTTATTTCTCTGTTATCACCTGTCCTACCTTGAGGTTCCTCTCTTCTTCTTCTCACATTTTCTGTCAACATCTCCAGGATGTGCCAGTCACACACACACACAGCTTCAAGAAGAGGTACGGTAAAGCTCTTGGAGCAGTTAGAAAGAGGGAACCTAGTACCGACCAGCGAAGAGGCTGGGCCAGGAGATACGAATCAACCCCTGCAACCGCAAATAGGTAAGAAATAGACAAACACACACACACACGCTACACACCCTACGCTTGTGCAGGTTGCAATTTAAAAATATTTGAACCAGCGTCACCTTTCACCATATTTCGCTGTAACAATAGCAAGTATTTTATATTCAAGAGCACAGAGTTGTCAGGTTGTCGAAAGTAAATAAATAATATCGTACACAAGTGAAGGCTGGTTTGTTTATTAGGGTTAAAAACCTGTGGGCTTTACGATGCTTATTAAGGTTGCATCGAGGCTCTATACTGCCAGTTAGTGATACTTCAGCCTGATAATAGGGATCAAATTAAACTCTAAGTGTATACATGCTGAGGTATATACGATTTATACCTCTACAAGTTTAAATACACTGCTTCTTCAGTGTGTGTGTGTGTGTACATACAGTGTAAGAATTACGGTGCACGATAACATCACAAAAGTAACGAAGGCCATAATAAACATGTATTTCGTCATATAACGAAGAATATAACGATTGACAGTGACGTCAGTGCTTCACCTCAATCCATTTTCAATTAATTCTATTATTTTCTTACCGTCCCAGCTAATTAATTACTCCCCAGCTGACTACTCCCCAGCTGAATAATTATTCCCTAGTTGACTAATTACTCCCCCAGTTAAATAATTACTCCCCAGCTGACTAATTACTCCCCCAACAGAACACTGAAAAACAAACCATACCACGGGTGGGGTTCGAACCCGCGGGCACAGAGTCTCAAAACTCCAATCGTGTCATTATGATTTCGTGAGTCAGAACACTGACATTGTATTTATTAACAAGAATAGCAGCGTCCCCTCGAGGGAGGAATGTAGTAGTGGAAGTTGTGGGAGGGGAGAGAAGTTAGAGGTAGGCAGGGAAAGTGGAAGGAGGGAAGAGGAGGAAGGGAAGAGGAGGGGAAGAAAAACTATTGAATGAAGTGTGAAATGTGTGAGGTTGGGGGAGAGAAACGAGCGTGGGAAAATCCCTGGAAGCGTGAGAGACGGGTGGATAATGTTGCAGAAATCACCGCTACGCGCGTAGAAATATTGCTTTATTATTATTGTTGTTATTTTTATAATTATTATTATTACTGTTATTTTTACTGTATTATTATTAATGTTGTTGTTGTTATGATTATGACTATTATTATTGTTGTTGATGTTATTATTATTATTATTATTATCATCATATTGAGTGAGGACGCGCTAAACCCGTGAGGGCAGTGCATCACTTGTGAAGTGGTAGGTATCATGTATGGTCACACTTCTTGCGTAGCCGGACTTCAGCAGCATCTTGGTAAAACATTCCAAAATATGACAGCGTGAAAAAGTGACACAGCGTGGGAAAATGTGACCCAGCGTGGGAAAATATGACAGCGTGGGAAAATGTGACCCAGCGTGGGAAAATATGACAGCGTGGGGAAAATGTGACACAGCGTGGGAAAATATGACAGCGTGGGAAAATGTGACCCAGCGTGGGAAAATGAGACACTCCATGGGAAAAGATATCCAAGCGAGGAAATATAACTTACGCATATTTAGTTTAACTATACTACTTATAACTTTAATATAATAATAATAATATAAAGCTTAAAAATCTCTATAACAGAATTATGTATTTTATAACAATATTTTACATATTTTTCCCTTAAAAAAGTGCAATTTTGCTACGACAACGCCCCGGAGCCTGGGTTAATATTTCATGTTTGGATAAATGAACCGTAATCTGGTAAAAACAAATATCCATAACGTCGGAAAATGATCCACAGTCGTCGAGTAATTAGGCACACCTCTGGGAAATTTGTGGCTGTCTGGGAGAATTATCCATGGAGTAGGATAATGTACACACTAAGTAGGAATATATATATATATATATATATATATATATATATATATATATATATATATATATATATATATATATATATATATATATATATATATATATATAACGTTTTTGATAGAGATTTAATACAGGGAATTTCTGGTATTCAGTCAAGATCGCAAGCTGGACCAGAAAGTATTAAGGTGTATGCGTTTCAGAATTATTGGAAGGCTGTGAGGCGCTCACTGTTATTAAATTCTTGCTTGTCCATTGCTTAGAAGGCAGCAGTGAAGGCAGTGTTACTAACACAACATCAGTTAGTGGTAGTTATGTCTTCAACTGAATCTTCCGATAATACTTGACCCATATTGATCTGTAATGATGTGTGTGTGTATTTACTGTTTTTAATAAGTCACATTTGGCAACTTGAATATATAATAATAATAATAATAATAATAATAATAATAATAATAATAAACAATAAACAATAATAATCCCAACAAAGGACCAGGAGAATAAATCAACGAAAACAAAATATAATATATGAGGAAAGTCTCGTA
>WNWK01000315.1:290000-317500 GCA_009830355.1 Cherax destructor
ACTCTGAAGGGAGATTGAGAGGAGAATAAAGGGAGACTGAGGGAACTCTGAAGGGAGACTGAGGTGAACTGTGAAGGAGACTGAGGTGAGTAACTGTGAAGGGAAACTGAGGGAACTCTGAAGGAGTGAGAGAAGAATAAAGGGAGACTGAGGGAACTCTGAAGGAGATTGAGAGGAGAATAAAGGAGACTGAGGGAACTCTGAAGGAGAGTGAGGAGAATAAAGGGAGACTGAGGGAACTCTGAAGGAGACTGAGGTGAACTGTGAAGGAGACTGAGGTGGTAACTGTGAAGGGAAACTGAGGGGAACTCTGAAGGAGATTGAGAGAAGAATAAAGGAGACTGAGGAACTCTGAAGGGAGATTGAGAGGAGAATAAAGGGAAACTGAGGGAACTCTGAAGGAGATTGAGAGGATAATAAAGGAGACTGAGGGAACTCTGAAGGGAGATTGAGAGGAGAATAAAGGGAGACTGAGGGGAACTCTGAAGGGAGACTGAGGTGAACTGTGAAGGAGACTGAGGTGGTAACTTTGAAGGAAACGGATGGGAGACTCTGAAGGGGAGACTCTGAAGTGAGAGTCAACAGAGAATATTTCAGAGAAGAAGAGTACACACTCCCTCAAGAGAATGTCAAGATAAAACAGAAATTGATGTTTGATTAGTTTTAGTGTGTGTGTGTGTATGTGTGTGTGTGTGTGTGTGTGTATGTGTGTGTGTGTGTGTGTATGTGTGTGTGTGTGTGTGTGTGTGTGTTATGTGTGTGTGTGTGTGTGTTGTGTATGTGTGTATGTGTGTGTTGATGTGTGTATGTGTGTGTGTGTGTGTGTATGTGTGTGTGTGTGTGTGTGTGTGTGTATGTGTGTGTGGTGTGTGTGTGTATGTGTGTATGTTGTGTGTGTGTGTGTGTGTGTGTGTGGTGTATGTGTGTATGTGTTGTGTGTGTGTATGTGTGTATTGTGTGTGTGTGTGTGTGTGTGTGTGTGTGTGTGTGTGTGTTGTAGATTCTCTTCCAAAGAGGTCAGAGGCCACAAAGGTGCCGCTGGCTACACTGCCTCACCTTCGCCATTATTCTTCGCCTCAGTTTTCAATAAGTGGCTACAAAACACAACTGCACCAACATATACACTGCCTGACGCCACACTATTGTCAACCCACATTTTATTCTATATTCTCATTAATATTTTGTACCCCTCTGGAGGCAGGTCACGTTATCACAGAGTATTGATGACGTTGATATCATCGTTGATGATTATTACCATATATATATATATATATATATATATATATATATATATATATATATATATATATATATATATATATATATATATATATATATGTTCAGTGTTATTTTGCATGTTCTGAAATCATGCTTAAAACGCTGAAATTCATGACGACAAAATACTCTGGGAACACGCAAGTTTAATTAATAATGCAAGGTGTTGTGGATCATATATTAGTGCAGGAATGTGCAGGTTGGTTTATTTACAGTGTTGTGGGACATTAGTGGATTACTCCAGCCAGCCACAGTGTTGACACTGGTTTAGTTAGATGGATTTATAGTATTGCGAGTGATAGTTACTTATCTGTGTTGGGCTTCATTATTATTACTTATGTTTACTGAATACTTAGTGATGTGGCAGACTGGTTCGGGTCTCACAGTGTTATCTTCCCACACTGGATACACTATAGTTCCCACAGTGTTTCTTAACTTCCCACACTAAAGTTTCTGGTATATTTTCATTTTACAGTTGCACTTCCTAACTTAAACATTGATGCTGGAGATGAATATTGCAAGTGTCCAGACACTTGCATGATAAAGTTTGGCAATGATGTTATACACATCATCAATCCTGGTACACATCATCAATCCTGGTACACATCATCAATCCTGGTACGCTTCATCAATCCTGGTACACCTCATCAATCCTGGTACGCTTCATCAATCCTGGTACACATCATCAATCCTGGTACACATCATCAATCCTGGTACGCTTCATCAATCCTGGTACACCTCATCAATCCTGGTACGCTTCATCAAACCTGGTACACATAATCAATCTTGGTACACATCATCAATCCTGGTACACATCATCAATCTTGGTCAATAACCCAAAGAATGGTGTGTATATCATGATGTATGTAACAGACAGGTGTGTATGTTTCTGTATACACACACACACACACAGGAGCTGAGTCTCGACCCCTGCAACCACAAATAGGTGAGTACACAAACACACACAGATTTTAATGTAATCCATTTCGAGGGATTACAAGATTCCACGAGGTTGTGTACAAGTGAATTACAGCCTTACTGACTCAGGTGTAAGTTACACACACACACACACACACACACACACACAACGTTGCCTTCAGTTTAACTAAACACCCTTCACTATCATTCACCATCACTAAATAATGTTCACTAGCATTCACCATCACTGAATACTGTTCGTCATCACTCACTATCACTCTACTCTGCTTAATATCCCTCAACAATGCTCACTATCCCTCAACACTCCTCACTATCCCTCAACACTCCTCACTATCCCTCAACACTCCTCACTATCCCTCAACACTCCTCACTATCCCTCAACACTCCTCACTATCCCTCAACACTCCTCACTATCCCTCAACACTCCTCACTATCCCTCAACCCTCACTAACCTCAACACTCCTCACTATCCCTCAACACTCCTCACTATCCCTCAACACTCCTCACCATCACAAAACACTGTTCATTATCACCAGACACAACATATACTGATTTCAGACACAATTCACCCCAAGATAAAAACTAAATGCATCATAAAATACTACAGCATTCATGGTATAACGTTACATGGAGAAGATGAGCTATTTTGTACCCACTAAACAAATCCAAATAACAAACACATGATTCATGTATATACATTATAGTATAATATAATATATATATATTCATACCTAAAACAACCCAAATAAACAATTTTGAAGAAAATATTATATTATTGATATGTATTTGAGTTTAAATTATGGATCATTTAAAATGGCCAATTTATTTGAGCATATTTAGAAGGGAAAGATTTCAGAACTCATAGGAATTTAGGATTTAAAGTAGTAGGATAGGATGTTAAATATAGGAAGATGTGTCAGAAGCTATAGGAAGGAAGTGTCGAAGCTAGTAGGAAGGAGTGTCAAAGCTAGTAGGAAGGAAGTGTCAAAGCTAGTAGAAGGATTGTCAGAAGCTAGTAGGAAGGATGTGTCAGAGCTAGTAGGAAGGAAGTGTCAGAGCTAGTATGAATGAAGTGTCTAAGAAGCTAGTAGGAAGGATGTGTCAGAAGCTAGTAGGAAGGATGTGTCAGAAGCTAGTAGGAAGGATGTGTCAGAAGCTAGTAGGAAGGATAGTAGTCAGAAGCTAGTAGGAAGGATGTGTCAGAAGCTAGTAGGAAGGATGTGTCAGAAGCTAGTAGGAAGGAGTGTCAAGCTAGTAGGAAGGAAGTGTCAAGCTGGAAGGAAGTGTCAGAAGCTAGTAGGAAGGATGTTCAGAAGCTAGTAGGAAGGAGTGTCAGAAGCTAGTAGGAAGGAGTGTCAGAAGCTAGTAGGAAGGATGTGTCAGAAGCTAGTAGGAAGGATGTGTCAGAAGCTAGTAGGAAGGATGTGTCAGAAGCTAGTAGGAAGGATGTGTCAGAAGCTAGTAGGAAGGATGTTCAGAAGCTAGTAGGAAGGATGTGTCAGAAGCTAGTAGGAAGGATGTGTCAGAAGCTAGTAGAAGGAGTGTCAGAAGCTAGTAGGAAGGATGTGTCAGAAGCTAGTAGGAAGGATGTGTCAGAAGCTAGTAGGAAGGATGTGTCAGAAGCTAGTAGGAAGGAAGTGTCAGAAGCTAGTAGGAAGGATGTGTCAGAAGCTAGTAGGAAGGATGTGTCAGAAGCTAGTAGGAAGGAAGTGTCAGAAGCTAGTAGGAAGGATGTGTCAGAAGCTAGTAGGAAGGATGTGTCAGAAGCTAGTAGGAAGGAGTGTCAGAAGAGTAGGAAGAGTGCAAGTGTAAAGTCAGTAGTAGAAGGTGTGCAAGCTAGAGGAAGGATGTGTCAGAAGCTAGTAGGAAGGAAGTGTCAGAAGCTAGTAGGAAGGATGTGTCAGAAGCTAGTAGGAAGGATGTGTCAGAAGCTAGTAGGAAGGATGTGTCAGAAGCTAGTAGGAAGGATGTGTCAGAAGCTAGTAGGAAGGAAGTGTCAGAAGCTAGTAGGAAGGATGTGTCAGAAGCTAGTAGGAAGGATGTGTCAGAAGCTAGTAGGAAGGATGTGTCAGAAGCTAGTAGGAAGGATGTGTCAGAAGCTAGTAGGAAGGAAGTGTCAGAAGCTAGTAGGAAGGATGTGTCAGAAGCTAGTAGGAAGGATGTGTCAGAAGCTAGTAGGAAGGATGTGTCAGAAGCTAGTAGGAAGGATGTGTCAGAAGCTAGTAGGAAGGATGTGTCAGAAGCTAGTAGGAAGGATGTGTCAGAAGCTAGTAGGAAGGATGTGTCAGAAGCTAGTAGGAAGGATGTGTCAGAAGCTAGTAGGAAGGATGTGTCAGAAGCTAGTAGGAAGGAAGTATCAGAAGCTAATAGGAAGGATGTGTCAGAAGCTAGTAGGAAGGAAGTATCAGAAGCTAATAGGAAGGATGTGTCAGAAGCTAGTAGGAAGGAAGTGTCAGAAGCTAGTAGGAAGGATGTGTCAGAAGCTAGTAGGAAGGATGTGTCAGAAGCTAGTAGGAAGGAAGTATCAGAAGCTAATAGGAAGGATGTGTCAGAAGCTAGTAGGAAGGAAGTATCAGAAGCTAATAGGAAGGATGTGTCAGAAGCTAGTAGGAAGGATGTGTCAGAAGCTAGTAGGAAGGAAGTGTCAGAAGCTAGTAGGAAGGATGTGTCAGAAGCTAGTAGGAAGGATGTGTCAGAAGCTAGTAGGAAGTATGTGTCAGAAGCTAATAGGAAGGATGTGTCAGAAGCTAGTAGGAAGGAAGTGTCAGAAGCTAGTAGGAAGGATGTGTCAGAAGCTAATAGGAAGGATGTGTCAGAAGCTAGTAGGAAGGAAGTATCAGAAGCTAATAGGAAGGATGTGTCAGAAGCTAGTAGGAAGGAAGTATCAGAAGCTAATAGGAAGGAAGTGTCAGAAGCTAGTAGGAAGGAAGCAGCTGTAACTTTCTGTACTACTTTCCAGCTCTGTCACTTTCTCCTCTTGCTTCAACATCTTTTATTAAAAAAAACATTATTCATTCAATTCTTCTTCGCTCTTCAATGCTCAGGTTTACTCATAAGATATATTTAGCCTGGCACTGACTGCCAGGTCTCTTGGCACTGACCACCAAGTCTCCCGGCACTGCCCAGACCCTCAGACGCCACTTTTTGTTAGTGATATCTTAGAAGTACTTACATATGCATGAGAAATTGTTCATTATTTGAAACTTCTTCAACTTTTGTATTTTCGTGATGATAGTGTGTGTGTAGGTGTGTGTGTGTGTATGTGTGTGTGTATGTGTGTGTGTGTGTATGTATGTGTGTGTGTGTATGTATGTGTGTGTGTGTATGTATGTGTGTATGTGTATATGTGTGTATGTATGTGTGTATGTATGTATTCACCTAATTGTACTCACCTAATTGTGGTTGCAGGGGTCGAGACTCAGCTCCTGGCCCCGCCTCTTCGCTGTCCGCTACTGGGTCTCTGCTCTCCCTGCTCCATGAGCTTTATCATACCTTGTCTTAAAACTATATATGGTTCCTGCTTCCACTATATCTTTCTCTAGACTATTCCACTTCCTGACTACTCTATGGCTGAAGAAATGCTTCCTAACATCCCTTTGATTCATCTGAGTCTTCAGCTTCCAGTTGTGTCCCCTTGTTTCTGTGTTCCCTCTCTGGAACATCCTGTCACTATCTACCTTGTCGATTCTCCGCAGTATTTTGTATGTCGTTATCATGTCTCCTCTGACCCTTCTTTCCTCCAGTGTTGTTAGTCCTATTTCCCTCAACCTTTCTTCATAGGACAGACCCCTGAGTTGTGGAACTAACCTTGTCGCTAACCTTTGCACTTTCTCTAGTTTCTTGACGTGCTTGACCAGGTGTGGGTTCCAGACTGGTGCTGCATATTCTAGTATGGGCCTGACGTACACGGTGTACAGTGTCTTGAACGATTCCTTGTTAAGGTAACGGAACGCTAATGTGTGTGTGTGTGTGTGTGATACACACAATATATTTGCTGTGTATTACTATGCATGGAGTTTGGCGTTGATTAAATTTCTGAGTGTGTGTGATAGGTTCAGCTCGCTGGACCTTAGTTAGGTGGCGCTGGAAGCTGTTGTGTGGGAGAAATAGGTGGAAACCGCCCTCACTATCCCTAGTGGGTAATAGTGGTGGTGGTAGTGGTGGTGGTGGTGGTTCTAGTGGTGGTGGTGGTAGTATTGGTGTTGGAAGTAGCGGCGGTGGTAGTGTTGGTATTAGTAGTAGTGGTGTTGGTGATGGTATTCGTATTATTGGTGGTTGTGGTGGTGGTACTGGTATTGGTGGTGGTGATACTGGTAGTGGTGGTGGTGGTACTGTTAGTAGTGGTGGTGGTGGTACTGGTAGATGTGGTGGTGGTACTGGTAGTGGTGGTGGTAGGGACCAACATGGGATCCAGATATGCAGATATCTTGCCCAAATATTCACAGAATGGACTGAAGTGTATATTCCTCTGTGATGCTGGCATCCAAGACTTTATGTGTGTATATATATATATATATATATATATATATATATATATATATATATATATATATATATATATATATATATATATATATATATATATATATATATATATAATTCCCAGGACAACGTATAGGTAGAATTATTAAAATAAAATCAGTGTTGACATAAATTCCATCAAAAAACACACACACGATTTTTAAAAAACAAATCTAGGAAATGTATTAATATGTCCAAAATACAGCGTTTTAAATCTTTTGTTTTCAATTGCTTTATGCCCAACAAATGTTGAAAATAAACATGACGTGAGATGAGCCACTAACGTGAGTCGAGGATATATATTCACCTCAGATGAGTCAGGCTGTAATTGATATGTGGGCCAACGGGCCGCCAGCAACAACAGCCTGGTTGATCAGACCGGGCTACTGGAACAGGAAAACTTTCGAGACTAACCACAGGTAAGCCACTGGAACAGGCATGTTCTCTCACGCAGTAGGTCAGACAAATACTTGAGTGGGTGTGAGTTGGACCTGACTGGCTTGGGCCAGAAGGTGACTGCGACTTGCCTAGCATGGGCCAGTAGACCTTCTGCAGTGCTCCTTCCTGCTTATCTTCTTAAATACAATCCAGTGCTGTAACGGGTGGTGGGACAAGCACTCTGATGGTACAGAATCGAATCAGTTAAATACATTACAGCAGCACTGAATCATCCAGTCATTGTAATCCAGTCATTGTAACCCAGTAATTTTAATCCAGTCATTGTAATCCAGTCATTGTAATCCAGTCATTGTAATCCAATCATTGTAATCCCGTCATTGTAACCCAGTCATTGTAATCCAGTCATTGTAATCCAATCATTGTAATCCCGTCATTGTAACCCACTCATTGTAATCCAGTCATTGTAATCCAGACATTGTAATCCAATCATTGTAATCCCGTCATTGTAACCCAGTCATTGTAATCCAGTCATTGTAATCCAGTCATTGTAATCCAATCATTGTAATCCCGTCATTGTAACCCAGTCATTGTAATCCAGCCATTGTAACCCAGTCATTTTAATCCAGTCATTGTAACCCAGTCAATTTATTCCAATCATTGTAATCCAGTCATTGTAATCCAATCATTGTAATTCCGTCATTGTAACCCAGTCATTGTAATCCAGTCATTGTAACCCAGTCATTGTAATCCAGTCATTGTAATCCAGTCATTGTAATCCAGTCATTGTAATCCAGTCATTGTAACCCAGTCACTGTAATCCAGTCATTGTAATCCAGTAATTGTAATCCAGTCATTGTAATCCAGTCATTGTAATCCAGTCATTGTAATCCAGTCATTTAAGTGAAGATTGCAGCAGATTCTGACGTTTCATCTTCGTTCTTGCTTCAGTCATGTTCATTTGTTCTTCTTCTTCTTCAGAAGAAGAAGAAGAAGAAGAAGAAGAAGAAGGATAATTTAGGCGACAATAAAGAAGAAGCAATAATAATTGACGCCATAATAAAGAAATATTATTAATAATAATGAAATAAAGAAAGGTAATTTTGAGCCAGTAATATGTCCCAGACCTGAAATTTTATTTGTAGTTTGAGTCATTTTTGAATCATGGGGAAATAGATTTTGTTTGTTTGATTTTTACGACTCGCTCGCCATGGTTCAAACACCACCCGTTCCCTGGTATTTTTTTAATGGAATGACCAGTGTGTTTGCCCAAGTCTGGTTAGTTCTTGCCTCCTCTTCCTCCTCCTTCTCCTCCTCCTCCTCTTGCTTCGTATGTCTCCTCTTGCTTCCTCTTCACACATAGTTCATCACTGTGTTTACATCTGTGTGACGACGGAGAGGAATATTCAGGGAGGTATTCGTTGAGGGAGGGAGGGAGAGGCCAGTGTGTAGACTGCGTCTTCTTGTACCTCTGGAAGCAATGGAGACGGGACACCACCAATATAACTTTGGTGCTGTAACTTCAAACACTGCAGGTGGACACCAGCTGCATAACTTTTGTGCTCTAACGACAAACACCGAACACGGAGCGCCATCAACAAAAGCTGTGCTGTTGTAACTTCAAACACTGTACAAGGGACAGTACCAACAACAGCTCTGCTGTTATACAAGGATGAGAAGGGAAGCAGAAATACAGCGTGAAACTAACACAGCAGAGAGGTACAGAAAGGACGCTGATACATAGATACAAAGGAGGGAAGATGAGAGTGAAGGAACAGGGAAGATGAGAGTGAAGGAACAGGGAAGATGAGAGTGAAGGAACAGGGAAGATGAGAGTGAAGGAACAGGGAAGATGAGAGTGAAGGAACAGGGAAGATGAGAGTGAAGGAACAGGGAAGATGAGAGTGAAGGAACAGGGAAGATGAGAGTGAAAGGCCACGGAATTGAGAATAAGGGACCGGGTAATAAGACTCAAAACAGAGGGGGATGAACTGAAAAAAGGATGACAGGGACGTATGTGTTGAACTAAACAAAAGCTTCAAAGAGGAGCTCTTCACCGAGGACGAGGAGGACGAGGAGGAGTCCTGAGAATCCAAGAGGAGGAGGAGGAGGAGGAAGAAGAAGGGGCGAGCAACAAAGAGAAGAGGAAATTAAATTAGAGTTCAACCCCCTAACATACTCTAGGGTGATTATGAAAATGAAGGCATTGTTAAAATGTTAAGAAAATGAGGGAATTGCTAAAAATGTTATTGTTAAATTTACGAGAAGCTGGATGGAGAGTGGTGATGCAGCTCCTGGAGTATGAGAGGCAGAGTGGTGATGCAGGTCCTGGAGTATGAGAGGCAGAGTGGTGATGCAGGTCCTGGAGTATGAGAGGCAGAGTGGTGATGCAGCTCCTGGAGTATGAGAGGCAGAGTGGTGATGCAGGTCCTGGAGTATGAGAGGCAGAGTGGTGATGCAGCTCCTGGAGTATGAGAGGCAGAGTGGTGATGCAGCTCCTGGAGTATGAGAGGCAGAGTGGTGATGCAGGTCCTGGAGTATGAGAGGCAGAGTGGTGATGCAGGTCCTGGAGTATGAGAGGCAGAGTGGTGATGCAGGTCCTGGAGTATGAGAGGCAGAGTGGTGATGCAGCTCCTGGAGTATGAGAACTAGAGTGGTGATGCAGCTCCTGGAGTATGAGAACTAGAGTGGTGATGCAGCTCCTGGAGTATGAGAACTAGAGTGGTGATGCAGCTCCTGGAGTATGAGAGGCAGAGTGGTGATGTTGCTCCTGGAGTATGAGAGGCAGAGTGGTGATGCAGCTCCTGGAGTATGAGAAGTAGAGTGGTGATGCAGCTCCTGAAGTATGAGAATTAGAGTGGTGATGCAGCTCCTGGAGTATGAGAACTAGAGTGGTGATGCAGCTCCTGGAGTATGAGAACTAGAGTGGTGATGCAGCTCCTGGAGTATGAGAGGCAGAGTGGTGATGCTGCTCCTGGAGTATGAGAAGCAGAGTGGTGATGCTGCTCCTGGAGTATGAGAGGCAGAGTGGTGATGCTGCTCCTGGAGTATGAGAGGCAGAGTGGTGATGCTGCTCCTGGAGTATGAGAAGCAGAGTGGTGATGCAGCTCCTGGTGTATGAGAGGCAGAGTGGTGATGCTGCTCCTGGAGTATGAGAGGCAGAGTGGTGATGCTGCTCCTGGAGTAAGAGAAGCAGAGTGGTGATGCAGCTCCTGGAGTATGAGAGGCAGAGTGGTGATGCTGCTCCTGGAGTATGAGAAGCAGACTGGTGATGCTGCTCCTTGAGTATGAGAAGCAGAGTGGCGATGCAGCTCCTGGAGTATGAGAGGCAGAGTGGTGATGCAGCTCCTGGAGTATGAGAGACAGAGTGGTGATTTAGCTCCTGGAGTATGAGAGGCAGAGTGGTGATGCTGCTCCTGGAGTATGAGAAGCAGAGTGGTGATGCTGCTCCTGGAGTATGAGAAGCAGAGTGGTGATGCAGCTCCTGGAGTATGAGAGGCAAGTGGTGATGCTGCTCCTGGAGTATGAGAGCAGAGTGGTGATGCGCTCCTGGAGTATGAGAAGCAGAGTGGTGATGCAGCTCCTGGAGTATGAGAGGCAGAGTGGTGATGCAGCTCCTGGAGTATGAGAGGCAGAGTGGTGATGCAGCTCCTGGAGTATGAGAACTAGAGTGGTGATGCAGCTCCTGGAGTATGAGAGGCAGAGTGGTGATGCAGCTCCTGGAGTATGAGAAGCAGAGTGGTGATGCAGCTCCTGGAGTATGAGAAGCAGAGTGGTGATGCAGCTCCTGGAGTATGAGAGGCAGAGTGGTGATGCAGCTCCTGGAGTATGAGAGGCAGAGTGGTGATGCTGCTCCTGGAGTATGAGAGGCAGAGTGGTGATGCTGCTCCTGGAGTATGAGAGGCAGAGTGGTGATGCAGCTCCTGGAGTATGAGAAGCAGAGTGGTGATGCAGCTCCTGGAGTATGGGAGGCAGAGTGGTGATGCTGCTCCTGGAGTATGAGAGGCAGAGTGGTGATGCTGCTCCTGGAGTATGAGAGGCAGAGTGGTGATGCAGCTCCTGGAGTATGAGAGGCAGAGTGGTGATGCAGCTCCTGGAGTATGAGAAGAGGTGATGCTCTGGAGTATGGAGAGTGGGATGCTGCTCCTGGAGTATGAGAGCAGAGTGGTGATGCTGCTCCTGGATAGAGAGAGTGGTGATGCAGCTCCTGGAGATGAGAGGCAGAGTGGTGATGCTGCTCCTGGAGTATGAGAGGCAGAGTGGTGATGCGCTCCTGGAGTATGAGAGGCAGAGTGGTGATGCGCTCCTGGAGTATGAGAGGCAGAGTGTGATGCGCTCCTGGAGAGAGAGGAGAGGGTGATGCTGCTCCTGGAGATGAGAGCAGAGTGGTGATGCGCTCTGAGTATGAGAGGCAGAGTGGTGATGCTGCTCCTGGAGTATGAGAATAGAGGGGATGCAGCTCCTGGAGTATGAGAGGCAGAGTGGTGATGCGCTCCTGGAGTATGAGAGAGAGTGGTGATGCTGCTCCTGGAGTATGAGAGGCAGAGTGGTGATGCTCTCTGGAGTATGAGAGAGAGTGGTGATGCTGCCCTGAGTATGAGAGGCAGAGTGGTGATGCGCTCCTGGAGTATGAGAGGCAGAGTGGTGATGCGCTCCTGGAGTATGAGACAGAGTGGTGATGCTGCCCTGGAGTATGAGAGCAGAGTGGTGATGCAGCCCTGAGTATGAGAGGCAGAGTGGTGATGCTGCTCCTGGAGTATGGAGCAGAGTGGTGATGCGCCCTGGAGTATGAGAGGCAGAGTGGTGATGCTGCTCCTGGAGTATGAGAGGCAGAGTGGTGATGCTGCTCCTGGAGTATGAGAGGCAGAGTGGTGATGCAGTCCTGGAGTATGAGAGTAGAGGTGATGCAGCTCCTGGAGTATGAGAGGCAGAGTGGTGATGCGCTCCTGGAGTATGAGACAGAGTGGTGATGCAGTCCTGGAGTATGAGAGGCAGAGTGGTGATGCAGCTCCTGGAGTATGAGAGCAGAGGTGATGCAGTCCTGGAGTATGAGAGGCAGAGTGGTGATGCTGCTCCTGGAGTATGAGAGGCAGAGTGGTGATGCTGCTCCTGGAGTATGAGAGGCAGGTGGTGATGCTGCTCCTGGAGTATGAGGCAGAGGGATGCTGCTCTGGAGTATGAGAGGCAGAGTGGTGATGCGCTCCTGGAGTATGAGAGGCAGAGTGGTGATGCGTCCTGGAGTATGAGGCAGAGTGGTGATGCTCCTGGAGTATGAGAGGCAGAGTGGTGATGCAGCTCCTGAGTATGAGAGGAGAGTGGTGATGCGTCCTGAGTATGAGGGCAGAGTGGTGATGCGTCCTGGAGTATGAGAGGCAGAGTGGTGATGCGTCCTGAGTATGAGAGAGAGGGTATGCAGTCCTGGAGTATGAGAGGCAGAGTGGTGATGCAGTCCTGGAGTATGAGAGGAGAGTGGTGATGCAGCTCCTGGAGTATGAGAGGCAGAGTGGTGATGCAGTCCTGGAGTATGAGAGGCAGAGTGGTGATGCAGCTCCTGGAGTATGAGAGGAGAGTGGTGATGCAGCTCCTGGAGTATGAGAGGCAGAGTGGTGATGCAGCTCCTGGAGTATGAGAGGCAGAGTGGTGATGCTGCTCATGGAGTATGAGAAGCTAGAGTGGTGATGCGCTCCTGGAGTATGAGAGGCAGAGTGGTGATGCAGCTCCTGGAGTATGAGAGGCAGAGTGGTGATGCAGCTCCTGGAGTATGAGAGGCAGAGTGGTGATGCAGCTCCTGGAGTATGAGAGGCAGAGTGGTGATGCAGCTCCTGGAGTATGAGAGGCAGAGTGGTGATGCAGCTCCTGGAGTATGAGAGGCAGAGTGGTGATGCAGCTCCTGGAGTATGAGAGGCAGAGTGGTGATGCAGGTCCTGGAGTATGAGAGGTAGAGTGGGGATGCAAGTCCTGGAGTATGAGAGGCAGAGTGGTGATGCAGGTCCTGGAGTATGAGAGGCAGAGTGGTGATGCAGGTCCTGGAGTATGAGAGGTAGAGTGGTGATGCAAGTCCTGGAGTATGAGAGGCAGAGTGGTGATGCAGCTCCTTGAGTATGAGAGGCAGAGTGGTGATGCAGGTCCTGGAGTATGAGAGGCAGAGTGGTGATGCAGGTCCTGGAGTATGAGAGGTAGAGTGGTGATGCAGATCCTGGAGTATGAGTGGCAGAGTGGTGATGCAGGTCCTGGAGTATGAGAGGCAGAGTGGTGATGCAGGTCCTGGAGTATGAGAGGTAGAGTGGTGATGCAAGTCCTGGAGTATGAGAGGCAGAGTGGTGATGCAGGTCCTGGAGTATGAGAGGTAGAGTGATGATGCAAGTCCTGGAGTATGAGAGGCAGAGTGGTGATGCAGGTCCTGGAGTATGAGAGGCAGAGTGGTGATGCAGCTCCTGGAGTATGAGAGGCAGAGGGGTGATGCAGCTCCTGGAGTATGAGAGGCAGAGTGGTGATGCAGCTCCTGGAGTATGAGAGGCAGAGTGGTACAAGGAGGACGAGGATATCTCTATGTCCTGGGATTGAGAGTCTTTGACAAGCATCAAGTCACACTTCCCTCTCTCCCCATTCCTACTTTGAAAGAAGGATCAGTGAAAAGAAGCTAGATACTGTATACATACTGGGTGTTGCGTGCACTCTGGAGCTAGATACTGTATACATACTGGGTGTTGCGTGCACTCTGGAGCTAGATACTGTATACATACTGGGTGTTGCGTGCACTCTGAAGCTAGATACTGTATACATACTGGGTATTGCGTGCACTCTGAAGCTAGATACTGTATACATACTGGGTGTTGCGTGCACTCTGGAGCTAGATACTGTATACATACTGGGTGTTGCGTGCACTCTGGAGCTAGATACTGTATACATACTGGGTGTTGCGTGCACTCTGGAGCTAGATACTGTATACATACTGGGTGTTGCGTGCACTCTGAAGCTAGATACTGTATACATACTGGGTATTGCGTGCACTCTGAAGCTAGATACTGTATACATACTGGTGTTGCGTGCACTCTGGAGCTAGATACTGTATACATACTGGGTGTTGCGTGCACTCTGGAGCTAGATACTGTATACATACTGGGTATTGCGTGCACTCTGGAGCTAGATACTGTATACATACTGGGTATTGCGTGCACTCTGAAGCTAGATACTGTATACATACTGGGTGATGCGTGCACTCTGGAGCTAGATACTGTATACATACTGGTGTTGCGTGCACCTGGAGCTAGATACTGTATACATACTGGGTGATGCGTGCACTCTGGAGCTAGATACTGTATACATACTGGGTATTGCGTGCACTCTGGAGCTAGATACTGTATACATACTGGGTATTGCGTGCACTCTGAAGCTAGATACTGTATACATACTGGGTGTTGCGTGCACTCTGGAGCTAGATACTGTATACATACTGGGTGTTGCGTGCACTCTGGAGCTAGATACTGTATACATACTGGGTATTGCGTGCACTCTGGAGCTAGATACTGTATACATACTGGGTTTGCGTGCACTCTGGAGCTAGATACTGTATACATACTGGGTGTTGCGTGCACTCTGGAGCTAGATACTGTATACATACTGGGTGTTGCGTGCACTCTGAAGCTAGATACTGTATTCATACTGGGTGTTGCGTGCACTCTGAAGCTAGATACTGTATACATACTGGGTGTTGCGTGCACTCTGAAGCTAGATACTGTATACATACTGGGTGTTGCGTGCACTCTGGAGCTACATACTGTATACATACTGGGTGTTGCGTGCACTCTGGAGCTAGATACTGTTACATACTGGGTGTTGCGTGCACTCTGAAGCTAGATACTGTATACATACTGGGTGTTGCGTGCACTCTGGAGCTAGATACTGTATACATACTGGGTGTTGCGTGCACTCTGGAGCTAGATACTGTATACATACTGGGTGTTGCGTGCACTCTGGAGCTAGATACTGTATACATACTGGGTGTTGCGTGCACCTGGAGCTAGATACTGTATACATACTGGTGTTGCGTGCACTCTGGAGCTAGATACTGTATACATACTGGGTGTTGCGTGCACTCTGGAGCTAGATACTGTATACATACTGGGTGTTGCGTGCACTCTGAAGCTAGATACTGAATACATACTGGGTGTTGCGTGCACTCTGAGCCAGATACTGTATACATACTGGGTGTTGCGTGCACTCTGGAGCTAGATACTGTATACATACTGGGTGTTGCGTGCACTCTGGAGCTAGATACTGTATACATACTGGGTGTTGCGTGCACTCTGGAGCTAGATACTGTATACATACTGGGTGTTGCGTGCACTCTGGAGCTAGATACTGAATACATACTGGGTGTTGCGTGCACGCTGAAGCTAGATACTGTATACATACTGGGTGTTGCGTGCACTCTGGAGCTAGATACTGTATACATACTGGGTGTTGCGTGCACTCTGGAGCTAGATACTGTATACATACTGGGTGTTGCGTTAACTCTGGAGCTAGATACTGTATACATACTGGGTGTTGCGTGCACTCTGGAGCTAGATACTGTATACATACTGGGTGTTGCGTGCACTCTGGAGCTAGATACTGTATACATACTGGGTGTTGCGTGCACTCTGGAGCTAGATACTGTATACATACTGGGTGTTGCGTGCACTCTGGAGCTAGATACTGTATACATACTGGATGTTGCGTGCACTCTGAAGCTAGATACTGTATACATACTGGGTGTTGCGTGCACCTGAAGCTAGATACTGTATACATACTGGGTGTTGCGTGCACTCTGAAGCTAGATACTGTATACATACTGGGTATTGCGTGCACGCTGAAGCTACATACTGTATACATACTGGGTATTGCGTGCACTCTGGAGCTAGATACTGTATACATACTGGGTGTTGCGTGCACTCTGGAGCTAGATACTGTATACATACTGGGTGTTGCGTGCACTCTGAAGCTAGATACTGTATACATACTGGGTGTTGCGTGCACTCTGGAGCTAGATACTGTATACATACTGGGTGTTGCGTGCACTCTGAAGCTAGATACTGTATACATACTGGGTGTTGCGTGCACTCTGAAGCTAGATACTGTATACATACTGGGTGTTGCGTGCACTCTGGAGCTAGATACTGTATACATACTGGGTATTGCGTGCACTGTGGAGCTAGATACTGTATACATACTGGGTATTGCGGGCACTCTGGAGCTAGATACTGTATACATACTGGGTGTTGCGTGCACTCTGGAGCTAGATACTGTATACATACTGGGTGTTGCGTGCACTCTGGAGCTAGATACTGTATACATACTGGGTGTTGCGTGCACTCTGGAGCTAGATACTGTATACATACTGGGTGTTGCGTGCACTCTGGAGCTAGATACTGTATACATACTGGGTGTTGCGTGCACTCTGGAGCTAGATACTGTATACATACTGGGTGTTGCGTGCACTCTCTGAGTCACTTATATTTGGTGCGCATCACACAACCACACAATCTGCATTCCATCCATCACCAAACATCAGCTCTCTTGCTCATTTGCTCTGCAGGAGTGTGTGGTTCCCGCCCCTGTCTTCCTGGCTGCACTAGCAGTTGCAAAAGGTCAGGGAGGCAGAGTGAGGGGTTGAGCTCTAGCGCTAGGTTAGTGGTTCGATCCTCGGTAATGGTGGAAACATTAGGGTGTGTTTCCGTAAGACACCTGCTGTCCCTGGTCACCTATCAGTAAAATAGGTACCTGGGTGTTAGTCGACTGGTGTGGGTCGCACCCTGGGGACAAAATTAACCTAAGCTGACCGAAATGCTCAGCATAACAAGTGGCTTTCTATATAGTAGTATGTCATTGATGTCAGCTATGGTCTGTATACCTTGTACATGTACTTGTAGAAATAAAAATTATTATTATTATTATTATTATTATTATTATTATTATTATTATTATTATTATTATTACTATTATTATAATAATAACTATTATTATTATTATTATTATTATTATTATTATTATTATTATTATTATTACTATTATTATATAATAATAATAATTATTATTATTATTATTATTATTATTAATATTATTATTATTACACTCTGTTCTGGAGGTCAGTCCCTCACTAGCTTCAGGCTGAATAACGCATACCAGAATTCTGTCTCTGTATGAATATATAACCTCTTGCTCAGAGGATCATTATGAAGTGCAGGGATTTGCATAAGCTGTCCAGCCGGCTTCCATACTCAGTTTTAGGACTATGTATAACACGTCTCGTGAGATCACAAGAAAAGTGTGTCCGTTCGTGAATAATTAAAATTTGGGTAGAGGGAAGCCAAGATTTTAACTCCCGCAATCAAGACTAGATGAGCACACACACACAGTCTGGGACCACAGAGATACAATATTAAATGAGGGCATCCCCTGGGGTGCTCTCTAGGGTGTCCCTGGGATGTTCCCTGGTGTGTTCCCCTGGGGCGTTCCCTGAGTATATATATATATATATATATATATATATATATATATATATATATATATATATATTATATATATAAGGGTCCACCTCTGGTGTAAATTGTGGGACCCATAGCCTCGGAGAAGTGGATATATATATATATATATATATATATATATATATATATATATATATATATATATATATATATATATATATATATATATGCAAAAAGATCACAGTAAACAGGTGATATCAAAATATGCAAAACAACACTATGAAAAATAGAAGAATTCCAAGCGCTTTTGATACTCACATTATCAAGGAACTATGATAGTTCCTTGATAATGTGAGTAGTCACGAAACGCTTGAATTCTTCTATTTTTCATAGGTTGTTTATATATATATATATATATATATATATATATATATATATATATATATATATATATATATATATATATATATATATATATATATATATATATATATATATATATATAGATAGATAGATAGATAGATAAATACATATACAGATAGACAAATAAATAGATAGATAGATACCAAAGAAACAGGGCTCCAGGATTTAATATTAAGGTAGAGTGGTAGGGAAGATCCCATGGACTTTACTGCCCCATGTTAGTATGGATGAGTGAGGCAGCTGCTGGACTCTGTATAACCACACTTTGTTGAAGAGAAGCGGGTAGAGCTTATACCTTTTATTGACACGACGTTTCGCTCTGTTTAGGCCTTTATCAAATCATGTCTGGGTAGAGCGTCTTCAGGCCGTGTTTCGCCCTGTGTACAGTTTTTTTTAATCATAGAGAAACGTCGAGGTCTTAAGTTTGTGACTAAGTCTTACCAGAACAACAAGATAATGTAACATTACTTACCAGGTCAACAAGAGAATGTAACATTACTTACCAGGTCAACAAGAGAATGTAACATTACTTACCAGGACAACAAGAGAATGTAACATAACTTACCAGGACACAAAAGGATGAGACAAATGACAAACGAGATGCGTGTTGCGGCGGCCATTAGTCACAGTTGCCGCTACTGCTCTTCTTTTTTTTTCCTACTGTACACTAATATATTGTATTTTCTACCCTACTGTCTATTATCTTTATATAAATTGTTTATATGACTCTGTGCAATAATTATCAATGTTATCTGGCGAGTGATGGCCATTATTGCCTGGCAAAAAAGTAAACAACGATGGCGTCACGAGGTACATTTGGTTAATATTTATGATTTACACAAAATTTATCTATTATACACGTATAAATTTGTCATTTATTATTTTTTATTTTATTTTTTGCATTTTAATTCAATGTATTTTGATTATTTGGGTAATTCCCATATTTTGAACCAGTTCCTCGTGTTCATTTCAGAGTTCAAAGAATTAGTTGTTCGGGTGTTTTAAAGTGAACTGTTCATGTGTTTGTTCAGCAAGGTGTTCAGAAGTGACGAGAGTTAGGTGAGAAGTTCAGTGCTCCAAAGACCTTCGCTGTTCACTCGTTGTTCACTACTTCTTCCAACACCTTCGCTGTTCACTCGTTGTTCACTACTTCTTCCAACACCTTCGCTGTTCACTCGTTTTTCAATGTTTCCAACACCTTCGCTGTTCACTCGTTGTTTACTACTTCTTCCAACACCTTCGCTGTTCACTCGTTGTTCACTACTTCTTCCAACATCTTCGCTGTTCACTCGTTGTTCACTTCTTCTTCCAACACCTTCGTTGCTGAGAAGTGTTCACTCTTCTCTACGTTATAAATAACGGAGGTGTCCAGATGGTGTTCACTCTGCTACGAACTCCTGAACCATTAATGTTCAATTCCATATTGTTTCACTATAACTCGTATGCTGAAACTCAACACTGAAGTCACACTGAATTATGTTCAACTATCAGTTTACCACAGCTAACAACCTGTTCACTGAATTTCATAAATGTTCAGATATTCATTACTGGTTAATTACACGAAATTAATTAGTCTTATTAGGCCTTCAAGGTAGGCAGGCAGGTGCCTTGATGCTGGTGAAGGGCTCTTGATCCAAGGACTGAGAGTTACTCTCCTCTTTCCTTGGATCAAAGCAGGTTATTATACCCAGGAGGCGATGTATGATCCCTTCTGCAATGAATATATTATTATTATTATTATTATTGTTATTATTATAATTATTATCCTCATCAAGTCCAAAATATTAATTAGGTCTATTATAAGGTTGGAAGGCGGGCGAGAAGAGTGTTAACAATGTTCAATCTTCCTATTTAAGAGTTCCAATTAGCTATGCAAATCTGACATGCAAATGATGCATGCAAATTGGATATGCTAAGAGGCCGGGCAAAATTTGCAACAGGAGTTGCTAGGCCAACACACTGAGAGGGGGAGGGGGAATTATGTTCACTTGGCAGCCTAGCTGACTGCAACACAGTCTACGTGGGCAATTAAAATTTTGTATGGAATTATTATTATCATTATTTTTTAATTATTGTTATTTTATTATAATTATTTTACTAATACTATTGTTATTACTATTATATTATTATTGTTATTGTTATTATTATTATTATTATTGGTGTTATTATTATTATTATTATTATTGGTGTTATTATTATTATTATTATTATTATTATTATTATTATTATTATTATTGGTGTTATTATTATTATTATTATTGTTATTGTTATTATTATTATTATTATTATTATTATTATTATTATTATTATTATTATTATTATTATTATTATTATTATTATTATTATTATTATTATTGGTGTTATTATTATTATTGTTATTATTATTATTATTGTTATTATCATCATGAAAATCATCATCATCATAAGGTTCTTTGCAGAACAAGAACCATCACAACACAGCAACACCAAATCAGGTCATTATATAGCATCAGTTCTGACGAGTCTGGTAACACTGTCGCCCTGGCAATTTTTTTTCCTCTCTCTGGCAACACAATTACACAGCCTATCTTCAAAACAGAAATATTCATGAACCATCACCGTTTTTTATATCCCGTTGTGAACATAAAAAAGTACGTTTTTTAAATCTCTGTTGCCTGTGAGGTTTGGTCTCTGTTGTGATGAATTCCTAAACGGGGCTCCTGTTAACGGCTGCAGTTAATTATATACTTATTTTAGGTATATTTTTAACGCACGGGTCGTGTCCCACTAAGCCAGGGCGACCAAGACAATTAGAAGAAGAAACATTGGCCATCACTCGCGCCCTGGTCGTCTCACTCCGACCATCGTTCGCTTTGTAAATTTTTTCGAAAGAGTGACAATTTAATTCACCAAAATTATATATTTTCAGCTTATGGCCCTCTGGCGAGCAACGTCTCCCACAGTGAAAGTTGCTCAGTGCAACAAACTACACAACGTCTCCCACAGTGAAAGTTGCTCAGTGCAACAAACTACACAACGTCTCCCACAGTGAAAGTTGCTCAGTGCAACAAACTACACAACGTCTCCCACAGTGAAAGTTGCTTAGTGCAACAAACTACACAACGTCTCCCACAGTGAAAGTTGCTTAGTGCAACAAACTACACAACGTCTCCCACAGTGAAAGTTGCTCAGTGCAACAAACTACACAACGTCTCTAAAAATGAACACAACTGAATCCTGAACGAAAGAAATTGATAATTTCGCAGCTTCTGGTTACTATTTGGAGCAGATGATGCAGCATCCGGATGCTGGAGATCCAGTATCCGGATGTTTCATCCCAGAGTGGGCATCATTTTGGCACGACGAAGGGACAGATAATGGCCTGGGTATCATTGAATTTGGTCATGAGAGAAGTATTAAGGTGAATCATGACAGGAGGACCAACACAGTGGTGGGGGATGAAGTAGAGGACCAAGACAGTGGTGGGGGATGAATTATAGGACCAACACAGTGGTGGGGATGAAGTATAGGACCAACACAGTAGTGGGGATGAAGTATAGGACCAACACAGTGGTGGGGGATGAAGTATAGGACCAATACAGTGGTGGGGATGAAGTATAGGACCAACACAGTGGTGGGGATGAAGTATAGGACCAACACAGTGGTGGGGATGAAGTATAGGACCAACACAGTGGTGGGGTTGAAGTATAGGACCAACACAGTGGTGGGGGATGAAGTATAGGACCAACACAGTAGTGGGGATGAAGTATAGGACCAACACAGTGGTGGGGATGAAGTATAGGACCAACACAGTGGTGGGGGATGAAGTATAGGACCAACACAGTAGTGGGGATGAAGTATAGGACCAACACAGTGGTGGGGATTAAGTATAGGACCAACACAGTGGTGGGGGATGACGTATAGGACCAACACAGCGGTGGGGATGATGTATAGGACCAACACAGTGGTGGGGATGAAGTATAGGACCAACACAGTGGTGGGTAATGAAGTATAGGACCAACACAGTGGTGGGGATGATGTATAGGACCAACACAGTGGTGGGGATGACGTATAGGACCAACATAGCGGTGGGGATGATGTATAGGACCAACACAGTGGTGGGGGATGAAGTATAGGACCAATACAGTGGTGGGGGATGACGTATAGGACCAACACAGCGGTGGGGATGATGTATAGGACCAACACAGTGGTGGGGATGAAGTATAGGACCAACACAGTGGTGGGTAATGAAGTATAGGACCAACACAGTGGTGGGGATGAAGTATAGGACCAACACAGTGGTGGGGGATGAAGTATAGGACCAACACAGTAGTGGGGATGAAGTATAGGACCAACACAGTGGTGGGGATGACGTATAGGACCAACACAGCGGTGGGGGATGAAGTATAGGACCAACACAGCGGTGGGGGATGAAGTAGCGCTCCCAGACACAGTACCTCTAGTCTGTGTCAATATTAACTGGTTTTAGTGGTACCCTGCAGAGCGGTAACAGACACAGAGTATCTGGGTGCTGAAGCCAGGGTATCACACTGGATGCTAAAGCCAGGGTATCACACTGGGTGCTGAAGCCAGGGTATCACACTGGGTGCTGAAGCCAGGGTATCACACTGGGTGCTGAAGCCAGGGTATCACACTGGGTGCTGAAGCCAGGGTATCACACTGGGTGCTGAAGCCAGGGTATCACACTGGGTGCTGAAGCCAGGGTATCACACTGGGTGCTGAAGCCAGGGTATCACACTGGGTGCTGAAGCCAGGGTATCACACTGGGTGCTGAAGCCAGGGTATCACACTGGGTGATGAAGCCAGGGTATCACACTGGGTGCTGAAGCCAGGGTATCACACTGGGTGCTGAAGCCAGGGTATCACACTGGGTGCTGAAGCCAGGGTATCACACTGGGTGCTGAAGCCAGGGTATCACACTGGGTGATGAAGCCAGGGTATCGCACTGGGTGCTGAAGCCAGGGTATCACATTGGGTGCTGAAGCCAGGGTATCACACTGCGTTCTGAAGCCAGGGTATCACACTGGGTGCTGAAGCCAGGGTATCACACTGGGTGCTGAAGCCAGGGTATCACACTGGGTGTTGAAGCCAGGGTATCACACTGGGTGCTGAAGCCAGGGTATCACACTGGGTGTTGAAGCCAGGGTATCACACTGGGTGCTGAAGCCAGGGTATCACACTGGGTGCTGAAGCCAGGGTATCACACTGGGTGCTGAAGCCAGGGTATCACACTGGGTGATGAAGTTCTTAATAATATGTTTGACCAGCCTGTCATTGTGAAGCAAGAGTTCCTCTCCCAGTGTTTGCTAACAGCTGGTACTGAAGTCAGCTGGTACTGAAGTCAGCTGGTACTCAAGTCAGCTGATACTCAAGTCAGCTGGTACTTAAGTTAGCTGGTACTCAAGTCAGCTGATACTCGTCAGCTGGTACTCAAGTCAGCTGATACTCAAGTCAGCTGGTACTCAAGTCAGCTGATACTCAAGTCAGCTGGTACTCAAGTCAGCTGGCACTTAAGTTAGCTGGTACTCAAGTCAGCTGGTACTCAAGTCAGCTGGTACTCAAGTCAGCTGGTACTCAAGTCAGCAGCAATAGCTTGCTCGAGAGACCAAGAAGACAGCACTTGCTGACACACTTTGGACAACAGGTCGAGGTGCTGACATGACAGCAGGTAGAGGTGCTGACATGACAGCAGGACAAGGTGCTGACATGACAGCAGGTAGAGATGCTGCAGTGACAACAACACTGTGGGAGGTCCTGCAGTGACCACAGCACTGTGGGAGGTCCTGCAGTGACCACAGCACTGTGGGAGGTCCTGCAGTGACCACAGCACTGTGGGAGGTCCTTCAAAGACCACAACATTTTGGGAGGTCCTGCAGTGATCACAACACTGTGGGAGGTCCTGAAGTGACCACAACACAGTGGGAGGTCCTGCAGTGACCACAACACTGTGGGAGGTCCTGCAGTGACCACAACACAGTGGGAGGTCCTGCAGTGACCACAACACTGTGGGAGGTCCTGCAGTGACCACAACACTGTGGGAGGTCCTGCAGTGACCACAACATTATGGGGGGTCCTGCAGTGACCACAGCACTGTGGGAGGTCCTGCAGTGACCACAGCATTGTGGGAGGTCCTGCAGTGACCACAGCACTGCGGGAGATGCTGCAGTGACCACAGCACTATGCGAGGTGCTACAGTGACCACAGCACTGTGCGAGGTGCTACAGTGACCACAGCACTGTGGGAGGTCCTGCAGTGACTACGGCACTGTTGGAGATCCTGCAATGATCACAATACTGTAGGAGGACCTAGTAGTGACCACAACACTGTGAGAGGTCCTGCAGTGACCACAGTATTGTAGGAGGTCCTGTAGTGACCACAGTACTGTGGGAGGGCTCTGCAGTGACCACAGTACTGTGGGAGGGTCTGCAGTGACCACAGTACTGGGGAGGGCCTGCAGTGACCACAGTACTGTGGGAGGTCCTGCAGTGACCACAGTACTGTGGGAGGGTCTGCAGTGACCACAGTACTGTGGGAAGTCCTGCAGTGACCACAGTACTGTGGGAGGGTCTGCAGTGACAACAGTACTGTGGGAGGGCCTGCAGTGACCACAACACTGTGGGAGGGCCTGCAGTGACCACAACACTGTGGGAGGTGCTGCAGTGACCACAGCACTGTGGGAGATCCTGCAGTGATCACAGCACTGTGGGAGGACCTAGCAGTGACCACAGCCTTGCGGGGAATCCTAGCAGTGACAGCACAGCACACGCTATCAGCCACAGCCGCACACAGACTAGAAAGGCTACACCCACTCACAATGATGGTTCACGGGACACTGAGCACAAGTTACACTTCAACCCCTTCCACGCTGCCGGGGCGAGGGGCGGAGCTTAGGGGAGAAGGGGAGGAGCCTGGGCTAATGGGGGCGGAGCTTAAGCGGGAAAGAAGAGGGGCCTGGGGTAAGGGGCGGAGCTACGGGGAAAAAAGGGTGCAACCTGGAAGACCAGGAACTAGTGATCTTCATCAAAGAGGGCAGTTTTCATCAAAGAGGGCGGAGTCTTTATCAAAGAGGGCGGAGCCTTCATCAAAGAGGGAGGAGTCTTCATCAAAGAGGGAGGAGCCATCATCAAAGAGGGCGGAGTCTTTTGTCTACAATCTGTATAAAAATAGGCTTAATAACATTAATACATGATACCCAGCAAGTGTGTATGTACTCACCTACTTGTGGATGCAGGGGGGTTGAGTTTCGGCTCCTGGCTCTGCCTAACTTGCCACTTTCAAGTCGTCAGCTTCGATTCCTTTAGTCTCCCGTCGTAACTCAGCCCCCTCAGCTCTGGGACTAGTCTTGTTACAAACCACTGGATGGTTTTTATTGTTCGTATATCCTTGGTCAGGTGAGGGGCTCCAGGCTGGTGCTGCGTACTCTACAGGAGTTCCTGAAGGCAATACTGAGATTAGGTATTCTCTCAGAGGGCTTTTAAATGAGCTGATGTAGGTAACAGCTCTTAGCTTGTCAATAAAGTTAGGAATCCTTAACCTAACCTTGTCAAACACTGTGTAAATGAGAGAGAGAGAGAGAGAGAGAGAGAGAGAGAGAGAGAGAGAGAGAGAGAGAGAGAGAGATAACTACAGAACATAACAAAAGCCACACCCAGTATCCCAGGGCAGCCTAGATAATCCTGTGATCCACAACTTTATTAAAAAACTTCTTCAAGATACTCCGTCCTGTAAAAAAATAACTTGTATTTCTGGCTCCTGGTCTGAGCAGCGTTACAGCAGCAGCAGCAGCAGCAGCAGCAGCAGCAGCAGCAGCAACAGCAGCAGCAGCAGCAAGTAACAGTAAGGGCGAGATTGTTATTACTATATCACGTCATTCTGAATCTTAAGGCGAGTCATATAGGTGAGAACATCAAAACAGCATATCTGTCACTTAGTAGACAGCGGATCGAGCCTGCACCACCCTCTGTACTGAATAACCCATACGGAATTTTTGCAGGTACGTTAACTCTCGTCACAGTGCATCTTGCAAGTGCACCTGATCGCCTTCAGTTGAGGTAGAGTTGGGGGGTCAGTCCATCGTTATTGGTTCAAATCGACCACTAAATACTCAGCGCAGGTTGGTTGGTTAATGGGGTTTAAAGCCTGTCTACTACACTCGGGTCATTAAGGGGCTCCACTGAGGCCTTTTAAAAACCAGACAAGAAGACTTACCCTCAAATGTGGGTTCAACTCTCAGGGTATATACCCCGTGAGAAATATATCCCTCAGGGTATATACCCCGTGAGAAATATATCCCTCAGGGTATATACCCCGTGAGAAATATATCCCTCAGGGTATATACCCCGTGAGAAATATATCCCTCAGGGTATATACCCCGTGAGAAATATATCCCTCAGGGTATATACCCTGTGAGAAATATATCCCAGGGTATATCCGTGAGAAATATATCTCAGGTTATACCGTGAAAATATATCTCAGGTATATACCTGAAAATATATCCATCAGGGTATATACCATGTGTTCTCATAATAGGACTTCCATGATAAGTCATTAATTAATTAATAATAATAATAATAATATAAAAATATAATAATAATAATATAATAATAATAATATTATAATAATAAAGATTTTGATGTTTAATAGCTGGTGGTGAGTGTAAGCTCTCAGTACTCTGTTCCCATACAAATACCATATAAAATCGACCATAGGGCAACTGTGGTATAACACCTTCCTCTTCACAATAGGCCCTTATGTGTGATTACGGGCGATAGTGTCAGGATATGTGATCGTATTTTGAACCTTGCGCTGGAAATAGCCTGTGTGATTTACGGTCTGGATCAGGTGGTATGTGGTAGTTGGTGATTATGGTGGATTGAGATGTAGTTATGTTGGTGATTAGTGGTGATTGGTGGTAGTTAGTGGTGGTTGGTGGTGATTGGTGGTAGTTAGTGGTGGTTGGTGGTAGTTAGTGGTGGTTAGTGGTGGTTGGTGGTAGTTAGTAGTGTATGGTGGTAGTTAGTGGTGGTTAGTGGTAGTGGTGAGTAGTGATAGTGGTAGTCAATAGTTGTTGTGATTAGTGAATAGGGACTAGGGATAAAAAATAATCCGTAAAGGATAAGGAGATGGGAAAAGAGCAATAGAAAGAGGAGGAGGAAGAGGGAAGAGAGGAACAGAAAGAAAAGAAGGAAGGGGGAAAAAATGAAATTACAAAAAAAAGGAGGAAGAGGTTAAGAAAGAGAAGTAAATAAGAAGAGTAACAGAAAGAGACAAGATAGGAGAAGCGGAGGAAGAGGATGAAGAAGGAAGAGAAAAGTACGATTAGGAAGGGTAGGAGGAGGAGGGAGAGGAAGGCTTAGTGAGGATTACACCAGTGAGAGGTTTGTTGGAGATAAAGTTGGAAGGAGGAGGAGAGAGGGAGGAGTGTTGGAGGCATAGTGTTGAAGGGGTGTTGGAGCAGTATTGGAGCAGTGTTGGAGCAGT
>WNWK01000315.1:325000-327500 GCA_009830355.1 Cherax destructor
CTGGTGCGTGCCCAGAATACAGCATGCATTACCCCTCTGAACAGCAGCGCTGAGTCGCTGGAACAGAAAACTAGCTGCCCTGGGATCCCTAGTTACCCTGTTGAGTCTTTTGCCCAGCTCCTTGAGGAACTTAGATGCACTCTTTCCCCATGAGCAAAGGGTCTCTGAGCCTATGGGAACAAACATATAATGATGGGCAAGTTCTCCATATTTTCTGACTTCTATATATATATATATATATATATATATATATATATATATATATATATATATATATATATATATATATATATAATATATATATATATAAAGGTTCAATCTTGTTATAAAAGGCCTTAATAAACCAAACTTATTTTTTTGTTTTAATAACGCACATATTTATTATATCTGTTTTTATTTTACGAGTCTTAATGTTTATTCATGCGAAGGTTAATTTCCTTTATGTTTCCTACTGTGTTTTAATGTTTTCTCGCCTGAGTCTTGATGTTTTGTGTTCGTGTTTTCATTATGTTTTTCCGAGGTGTTTTGAGTTGTAGGGGGAGGGGGGGGAGGGTTAAGACTGGTGGTCGGAACCTGGAGCCTTTGTTGACAAAACATGTCTTAACTTTTGATCTTCTTGGAACACTGGGCTCCACCTCGTTGGAAGACTAGGCTCCACTTTGTTGGAAGACTAGGCTTAACCTTGTTGGAAGACTAGGCTTCACCTTGTTGGAAGACTAGGCTCCACCTTGTTGGAAGACTAGGCTCCACCTTGTTGGAAGACTAGGCTCCACCTTGTTAGAAGACTAGGCTCCACCTTGTTAGAAGACTAGGCTCTACCTTGTTAGAAGACTAGGCTTCACCTTGTTGGAAGACTAGGCTCCACTTTGTTGGAAGACTAGGCTTCACCTTGTTGGAAGACTAGGCTTCACCTTGTTGGAAGACTAGGCTTCACCTTGTTGGAAGACTAGGCTCCACTTTGTTGGAAGACTAGGCTTCACCTTGTTGGAAGACTAGGCTTCACCTTGTTGGAAGACTAGGCTTCACCTTGTTGGAAGACTAGGCTCCACCTTGTTAGAAGACTAGGCTCCACCTTGTTGGAAGACTAGGCTCCACCTTGTTGGAAGACTAGGTTCCACCTTGTTGGAAGACTAGGCTCCACCTTGTTAGAAGACTAGGCTCCACCTTGTTAGAAGACTAGGCTCTACCTTGTTAGAAGACTAGGCTTCACCTTGTTGGAAGACTAGGCTCCACTTTGTTGGAAGACTAGGCTTCACCTTGTTGTAAGACTAGGCTTCACCTTGTTGGAAGACTAGGCTTCACCTTGTTGGAAGACTAGGCTTCACCTTGTTGGAAGACTAGGCTCCACTTTGTTGGAAGACTAGGCTTTACCTTGTTGGAAGACTAGGCTTCACCTTGTTGGAAGACTAGGCTCCACTTTGTTGGAAGACTAGGCTTCACCTTGTTGGAAGACTAGGCTTCACCTTGTTGGAAGACTAGGCTTCACCTTGTTGGAAGACTAGGCTTCACCTTGTTGGAAGACTAGGCTTCACCTTGTTGGAAGACTAGGCTTCACCTTGTTGGAAGACTAGGCTTCACCTTGTTGGAAGACTAGGCTTCACCTTGTTGGAAGACTAGGCTCCACCTTGTTGGAAGACTATGCTCCCCCTTGTTGGAAGACTAGGCTTCACCTTGTTGGAAGACTAGGCTTCACCTTGTTGGAAGACTAGGCTTCACCTTGTTGGAAGACTAGGCTTCACCTTGTTGGAAGACTAGGCTTCACCTTGTTGGAAGACTAGGCTTCACCTTGTTGGAAGACTAGGCTCCACCTTGTTGGAAGACTAGGCTCCACCTTGTTGGAAGACTAGGCTCTACCTTTATGAAACTCTGGGTTCCAGTAAGACACTCATAGGAACACCCACTTCCATAAATACTAACTCCAAGGAACACTAACTCCCAGCAACACTAACTCCCAGCAGCCCTAACTCCCAGCAACACTAACTCCCAGCAACACTAACTCCCAGCAACACTAACTCCCAGCAACACTAACTCCCAGCAACACTAACTCCCAGCAGCACTAACTCCCAGCAACACTAACGCCCAGGAACACTAACTCCAAGCAACACTAACTCCCAGGAAAACACTCTAAGAAACACTAACTCCCAGGAACACTAACGCCCAGGAACACTAACTCCCAGCAACACTAACTCCCAGCAACACAATCCCAGAAACACTAACTCCTAGAAACACACTTTCAGGAACACACTCCCAGGAACAATAACTCCCAGCAACACACTCTTAGGAATAATAACTCCCACGAACACAATCCCAGGAACACTAACTCCCAGGAATCACACTCTCAGGAACACTAACTGAAGTGAGCACTCTAGTTACTTCCTAGCTGTATGATGGTTGCTGTTGTTGTTGATGTTGCTGAAGTTACTGTTGTTGTTGTTGCTGAGGTTACTGTTGTTGTTGTTGTTGCTGCTGAGGTTACTGTTGTTGTTGTTGTTGCTGCTGA